>WMHX01000202.1:0-240086 GCA_013420875.1 Thelonectria rubi | reverse complement strand
TAATAATAATAATAATAATAAATAAGGGAGGAGAATTTCGCATGTAGAAAAGGGTTAAAAAGGTCAATAGAGTTAGCAGGAAATAGAGACTGTGTTTTTAACGAGTTATTAAATGGATAAATAATGTGTGTATCCACTCGTGATATAATATTTATAGTGACAGTAATTTAAATAGTAATTTAAATAATGGATAAATATATATTTAATTAATCCTATTAATTTAAGTTATTAAATTTTATTTAAATATTAAATTATTATTATTTATTTTATTAATAAGAATTAAGCTATTTTTATTCCCTTTTTAAGTATAATAAAGTAAAAAAAAAGAAAAAAAAAAGAATTAATATTTAAATATTATAAAGGTAATTATTTTTATATAATTATTTAATTATATATTAAATATTATAATTAAAAAGATTTTTTTAAGTTATTTTTTTATTTTTCAAATTTAAATTAAAAAGTATTATATTTAGCTTTCTATTATTATATTTAAGTATATTTTAATAGCTTTAAGTAATTAAACTTTTATTATATTATAAGCCTTAATAAAGATAATTTCTTATAAAATATAAAATATTAATTTATTAATTTAATTATTATATAGTTTTAATTAAATAAGATATAAAGAGGTATTAAAATTAGTTTATAATAGATTTTAAGGGGAGAAAAAACAATAAGCCTTTTATCTCTTTAATTAAAAGATAATATATTTACTTTAATAAGGTTTTAATTAAGATTATATTAAATTATTATAGTATATAAGTATATAATTAATCTTATTAATTTAAATTATTAAATTTTATTTAAGTATTAAATTATTATTATTTATTTTATTAAAAAGAATTAAACTAGTTTAATCCCCTTTTTAAGTATTAAAAAAAAAAGAATTTTATAAATATTTTATACTATTAATAAGTATAAATAATCTAAACTCTTATAAGCTTATTTAATATATATAATAGTTTAAAGCTAATATAAGCTATTAGTAAATAAAATTAAGAGAGCTAATTATAATAAAAAAGCTTACTTAAAGGTAAGTATATTAGAAGCTAAGATATTTATATATAAATTAAGGTATTTATAAGGGTTATAGTGCACGGATAGCTAATTAGTTTTTCAACCCCCTAAATTTATTATTTCTTTTCTAATTTTCTCTCTTGTCTGCGGTATTTTCCACACTTAATTTCGAAATCATGGAAAGCCGGACGACATCTGCGTCTCCCTACAAGACAGACCCCGCCAAGATCCCCAGAAACGACAGATATGCTGATATCCCACTCTATGGCCGTTATGGGCCAGCAGTATATGACTTCAAGCCCCAACTTGACCATATCAATTCCACGTCTTCCCAATCCTTGAGATACTGGGAAGAAGTCCTCTTGCGGTGCGATGATTCCAATTTGGTCTACAAAAACGAATTGGACGACGACGGTCGCGATGTTTTTGCCCTCGGGAGTGTCATCATCAAGTCGGGCCATCTTCACAAGACTCCCACTCGCGACTACTCCTACAATGACGCCAACGAGGTCGCTGCTATCGCTATTGCCTAGATGCCGCTGGCGAAGCTCGGCCTCAACGTCCCGGAAATATACTTCACTGGCAAGGTGTGTGCTTCATGTATATTTCTGCTCCAGCTTCAAGAGGCTCACTCACTCTGACTTGTTTAGATCCATGGTGGCGATGTCTTTGTTCAACAGAGAATACCCGGCGTTGGGCTCAACATCGCTAAGCAGTACTTGGGCTCTGATGATATGGAGAGCTTCAAGGAGCAAGCCCGCGCGGTTCTCCGCACACTGCGTGACATCGAGCCCCCCTCGGCACAGAAGTCTCGCTCGTACGTCGTCCCGGCTCCAGATCCCGTCAAGAGCCGTCGTATCCGGCAAGAGGAGGCGGACATCATCTTCTCCGACGTGAACACGGGCACGGACTTTTGCTTTATGCACAATGACTTCACTGAGTCGAACACGATTGTCGATGATGGCAAGATTGTCGGCTTGGTAGATTGGGAAATGGCTGGCTATTTTGGATGGGAGACAGCTCGTCAGGTGCATTTGCGAATTAGAGGTCCAAGGAAGGAGAACTTCGCCCATTTAGAGGGCAAGAAGGAGTTTAAGGACATCTTAAGGCAGATGTTCTTCTGGAGGGACTTGTATGATGTCGCTTAGAAAGTCTTCTCAGCACAGGAATCCAATGGGCTACTTTGCTCTACCTTCATTTCACTCTTCTTTCGCAGGACTTATTGGACCAAGGCAACACGGCCTTGAGTCTCGTAACGCTCTTCGGGGACTCGTCTCGACTTTGGTCCCCGAGTCGTTTCATTCACTCGCTTACCAACAGGAAGACAAAGGTACGACATATAGTTCTCGCTAGCTCAGGAATATCGACTGGAAGCAAATCTCAACATGCAAGCTGATTGGCCCCTGCAATGATCATTGCCTTGAGAATAGCGGGTGCTGCTTGGCTATCCCAAACACTCTCCTTCCCTTCTCAACATGGAACGAAGTAGTCTAACGCTCCTCCACTGGATATGAAGATTTGCACATGTTCTGCAAACTAGCGATAGTGTTAGAATCAGATTTCCATTAAAGTCAAAGTTAGGCGAGCATCTAAAGAACTCAATTAGGTGAAAAGTAGAAGTTGAGGCCCGGGAGAAGATTGGTGTAGACCTACATCGACACGTCCTGTCCCGGTAGAGAGAAAACACCAGAAACCAGGCGATCGTACGAGCACTGCAATTTTGGTCGTTGCTGAACAACCCAGCTATCCGTTTTACTGCTCAAGAAAAGCAAGTTTCGAAATAACGTAAAATGCGCCCGAATATGATCGGTCCCATTTCTATGTCTCACGCCGCTCATCCGAAATACCATCTATGGCTGCGATGTTTCGTGACTTCAATGATGTTCAAATTCGGTCGTGACACGTAATAAACTAGCCGTGGCCACAAGGGACCTCTACGGGGGTCAAACAACATTGGTGAGAAGTGTTTTGATCCGTGGATGTCCTTTTGTGGTCACAAACAGAAGTGATGTGGTGCTGTGCGCTGTTGTCTCTGGAAATTCATTGTCGCGGGGTTGCTCAGCACTCTGTAGAACAAGACAGGAGTTGCTTGGGCATTTCTCAAATCCTTGCCTGGGCTCTCGTGGCATTGGCAACCACGGATGTTACAACGACAGCTATTGCACTGAGGATCCAGCGTGGCGCAACAAGGAAGGGTGTCGAGACGAGCATCACAAAGGTCCTCTTTTCTTTGTGGGAGAACTGAGCCATGGTCCGTGAGAGACTTGTCAGGATCCTTAAGCTCAACTCTTCTCGCAAAAGTGCCTGGCCATTCAGTAATACCTCTAGGGACTATAATGTCGTCCTTATTAGTTAAGGGTTAGAAGTTGGGAGTTGAGATTGTTGGTCGCACGCGCCCTGCCTCTGCTAGGTAAAGATTCTTGCTCTGTCATAGTGAGTGAAAATGATGAAGCCATTGAAACCTCTTTGTGTAGTCTATCGACCGAGTCTTGCATCTCATCCACATCGCCTCGCCCTCTGGCCTGCAGCAGTTATAGCAGCAGTTACGGGTGCCATCACGGGAGCAGTCAATAGCAGTCGGTGTCAGACTTGAGCCCACGAATCCAGCCACAGGCGAGGAGCCCGTCGCAGGCGTCCCCCTGAATGGGCCACTGGAGGTGTTGAGGAATTTGGTTGTGTGCTTGTGTGTGTGGCCTAGAGGCTCCAGCTTTGCTTATCCGCACAGGGTGGCAGACCTCAACCACCCTACCAGGGTACCCTATCAAGTAATTACTCAAAATTATTAAGCCTTTATACCTATCTCTTCAAACATACTAAGTGCCTAAGGTAGGGTAATATTATATTATAGCTAATGGTAGTCATATGCACTTAACACAGTCCCATTCTCCCGAAGACTACGTAGATATTAGTCATGATGCCTTGCTTCAGACCTTGAGCCACTTTAGGTGCGCCACGACGTTATGAAAAACTCCTAGATAAACACTGACAGCGAGATATCTCGCAACTCCCGCCCCTGTATCCAATACCCTGGTAGATAAAATAACATTGAGCTTCTCCGAAACCCCGAGGACTCCGACTCCATGTGTGCTGGCCATTTTCTCCATCCGATTCATTTATCAAACTACATATGAAGCTCGTCTGATCGAGTGGTTAACGAACGCTGAAGCCCATGAAAGCTGGGCACAGGACTTGAGAAGTCGCTCACAGGTGAGACCATGTCGACAATGCTTGACCGCGGCGTCATAGCTTGAAAGGACGCCCAGGAAGGATGCACGACCTCTTGATCTGGTTCGCTTCTNNACTGGGGGTATCTTGGGGAGAAACTACCCACCCAACGGTGCCAGCTGGGCTGTCGTAGTCGAAGTCTTGGTCGAAGTCATGAGTGTCGCGTCGGGATGAATCACCGGCCGGCTGAACGATCTTTCCTCCAACATGAACGAGACGAGGGCCTTGGTACCACCATTGATCCTCAAACCCATTATCAACCGTGACCAGAGCTGCGGCCAAGGATTGCATCTCCCGCGCTTTGCCCTTGTCGCGGTCGCTGGCTTCGAGTCGGCGTGACGATCCGGGCCATGTTCCCGCATCTTGCTGTGAGCCGCTTTGGCGACGTGTCTCTGCGTCTTCGTCATTTGCCACGTTGTCATCGTCGGCATAACCCATCGGAAACGTCCAGGATGACCAAGGCATGCCATCTTCCCCTAGTCGGAATTGGTTAGGCGTGGCCGGGAGGGCCTTCCAGATCTCGGGACCTGTGTCTGGCCTCTGGTCTCTCGGCAGGTTGTGGGACATTGTGTTCGTCGAGGAAGAACCTGGATTGGCATCCCAGGGACTTTCGTTGAAGGGAGGCGGCGCGGATCGTCCGCGCTCGTGGGAGCTTCTACTTTGGGATCGAGATGTCCGTCGCGGTAGCAAAGTCTCCCATTGTTGTTGGATTTGGGCATTCAGTTGCTGTTGTCCGGGGCTGATAGAGCCGGTGTTTTCAGGTGGCATGATGGCCACAACGTCCCTGGGGAATCTCGATGGCTGATATTCGATCTGCCGAGGAACGTTTTGCAGTTGATATTGCAATCGATATTGATGTTGCTCATCCTGGGGTTGCGCCAAGGGTAAAGCTTGCGATTGAGCGTCGGCAAGGAAGTTGGTGTTTGCCGCAGGGAGTTGACGAGGAAATTGGTTTCCACGATCGCGCATACTCCTCGACATGTAAGTAATCTGACGGTTCTTGGGAGCCTGTCGGGGCGTCCACGAGACCCCAAATTCGAAGTGGACGTAGATTGCAGGCCGTTCTGTCATGGCGGGGGCGGAAGTTGGGGCCTCGGAATTGGGAATGGTTTCTGGGGGCAGGCCGCGAGAACGGAGGCTGGACGAGGAATGCGACCGAAGCCGAGAAAGGGCGCCAGAAGAAGCTCGATGACGAAGGCGAGAAGTGGTGAAAATATCCGGATCGAAAAGGTAGCCCTTGTTGGGGGGATTTGAAGCCGGAACGGAGGCGGAGGCGGAGGCCGGGGCCACGGAAGTCACAGCTGGGAGCGGGGGCGGCGGAAACGGAGTCGAAGGTAACGGCGACGGGGAGGGGACGGAGGTTAAATGGAGAGGAAGCGAGTGCGTAGAAGAAGATGAAGAATGTGTGTAAGTGGGTGGCGAAATTGCTGTCGAAGATGATGGGTGGCAGATCGAATGTAGATATTGGGTCCTCCACCTCGTGCTCATGCTTCGAAAGAGGCGAAGACGGGAACCACGATAAACTAGCACCTTCCTCAGGCGGGCAGGGCAGCGCAGCTTAGTCCGGGAGTGAGAGCCTTTAGCCGGTTTTGGCCTTGAGCTCGCGGGATTGGATGATTTGATGATTTGTTTTTGGATCGAGGCGATTATTGCGCGTTATCGGTCGCTTGCGGCTGGTCTTGTGATGCTGTGGGTGGTGTTTGTTGGGTCTTGTTTTTGCCACTAGAAGATTGACGACGGGGAAGCTTCCAGCTGGTGAGGGAAGAACTGCTTTGGACAATGGGGAAAGCGGCAAGATATGGAAAGGAAATGGGATCGGATGTGCCGCAGATGGTATCCTTTCACGGCCGTGGTCTGGCCAGGTCGGTGGCTTTTTTGAGGCCGCAAGAGACGTAAGTGGCCACGGTTTGGTATTTTGTGCGACAAGTCGGCACTCAGCAAGGTACGAGACTAGAAGCCAAGGAGCCCAGAAGCCCAGAAGCCCGACGAGATGGGTTCCTTCCCGCTCTTCTTCAAGGTTGTTTGTGGCAACAACACTCCTCGGGTCGTGACTGCTGGGGACTGGGGGGCGCTGTCAAGTCTGTGGGCGGAGCTCTTTGCTGGGCTTGTCGGGTTCCTTCCATTAGCGGCGGCGGGGGGGGGGGGGGGGGGGGGGNNGGGGGGGGGGGGGGGGGGGGGGGGGGGGGGGGTTGGTGTTAGTGCGACGGCGGCCGAGAGGTACCTCGTTAGCACTTTGTTGGAATGATGAGGCGGGGACGGGAGGAGTGTGGCTTTGATGGACGGGGGTGGTTCTCGTTTTTTTTGTACTTTGGTGAACGATGGAGTTGGGAGGTTCTTGTGTTGCTCAGTGTCTGTGATTTCGTTTGTTGCCTCTGTTACTAGGAAGGAAAGATATGTGATTGATTGTAAGCATGTCTCTTCTTGTCAGGTTCGGGCTCGGCTCGCCATGCCCGAGTCTTTCTCCCGTCAATTGACCTTTCACGATCAAAAGTCAGTTCCCGATACAATTTCATCTCCATGCCTGACGCACCACTAAATATTCCCGGAATATCGGGCTGTTAGCAGTTACGGAGTAGTTGCTTTGTGGCGGAGGATGAGGCGGCGCCACAAGTGGTGCCAGGTGCTCAGCTGAGAGGATGTCGAGACTCGATGGGGATAGCTTCAAGCAGCAAAGGCCGAGACTGAAAGGCTTATTTTAGACAGTGGCGGAGGGCTTGGACCCCTGACGGACGGTTTTCTGACATATGGCAATGAAGCATGTGGATTCGCTTCGACCTTGCTCTGGATCTTGTTCTTGTCGAAGTGTCTGGTTGACTCGTCGACGACGTATCAGGTATGCGGTGCATGTACGTCGCGAATGAGATGAGGAAGATGGATGGTTGGGAGCGGGAATGGATGGAGAGATTCGAGAAGTGAAAAGGAATAGACTACATGTCGAGCCAGTGCTCGCTAACACAGGCATGGGATGATGGACCAAGGAGGAACCAAACGTCGATCCTTCGGCCATGGGGATCCCCACGGATGGTCAAATAGCTGCATGGACGAAGGATGAGCACATCATGTCGCTGGTTGCAGCAGGAGGCCGGCCCTCAAACTTGACGAATCCCGATTGCCAGGATACCTGGCCACGGTATCTATGCGTAGATGGACTCTCAATGTGAATTGCTCGCCGCACCGCTCGCAAACGAAATTGTTTGTTGCAAAACGCGAAATGCCTCGAGGCCTCTGCTTGTGGCTGTGTCTGCCGGGATGTCGCCCCTTAACTAACTAGCGGTAACATGCGGCCATCATCCTTCAGATGGGTCCGTTAGCTAGCTGGCTGTCTCTTGTGTGTCTCATCTAAGACGAGAATCGTCAAGAGGAACCGTCAGGATCGTCGCATTGTGGACTCAAACAAACAAGATGGTTTCAGTTGGTTACCTCGGTACCTCTGGTGACACGAAGAATCAACGTGCAGATGCGGACGCCAGCATGGTCCAAGTCTCTTCGTGATAATTGCTCTGTTGTTGATGCTATCATGCGAGACACCTGCTGCCGATTCCAAGGTACCTTATCTACGGGGAATCCCGCCATGAAACCTGCATTGGATGGATTTCATGCGTCGAGTCGGAGTGCGACTGCTTCGTACACGGGCGAACCAGATACTGTACTTACCTGTGAGGTACATTGGCTCCCTCGACCAAAATGAACCATCTCGATTCCTCAAGTTCCTTCCTTGCAATCGAACGGGGACGTAAGAGATATTCTTAGCACTTTGTCATCTCATCCCAAAAACAAAACCAATGAGTTGATGAAGATTCAAATATTCCTCGACTCCGCCTCGTCTCACTCCGCCGACGCCGGGCTCGACGACGAAACCGACGGCCCCACAGCGCGCTCGCGACAAAGTCTCGGCGCGGCGTTTTAATCTTCGCTCTCGCTCTCGCGCCTCCAATTTTGGACCTGCGAGAGGAAGCGGACCTCGAGTCCAGGAATATTTCCGAATTCTTTTCTACCAAGGTTATTATTGTAAATATTGCCCGAAGTCTCCATCCAGTCTTGTTTCCGTCGAAAACACCTGCACCGAGCCGATACTCGAGTACTTAACAACAGAAACCATCTGCAGCCCGTGGACCAAATCAACGCGCTCTATGAGTACAGACGCCTGTTTCAACGCTATCCTGTAGGACATTGAGGAATTTCCAAAGCCTCTATTCCCTCTCAAACCAGCTCCGTATCCGACTTTGGCCTCTCCTGGCTCCCTCGCGACGTGCTCTGGTCATGCGTCTCCCAGAACCTCTCCTGCTTGGACTGACCCGTCACAATGCCTCGAATGTCAAACGGATCCACGAGCGTCATCCAGAACGGCCTTGGGTCCTTGAACCCGGGACCCTCCACCTCGGTCACGCCATCCTGCGCGAGATAGATCTTAGTGTTCCTGGGGAGGAAGTGTCGAGGATGGCGCAGGTTGAACATGACGACGTTGGCGAGCATGATGGTCGCCTCGAAGACGTAGAAGAACCACTCGTAGCGGATGACTGGCGACATGGTCATGGGATCGAAGCCGTCTCCGATCCGGAGCTCAGCGACACCAAAGTATTCCACGATACGATAGATGGTTCGCACTAGGATAAGAGAAATGCTGGTGTAGAGGGTCGCCAGTGGGATGTTCAATCGGTCATTCTTGATGCCGTTGGCTAAGCATCGCCGGTGGAAGATAGTAGCTAGAGTAATGAACAAGACGGCAACAACAATCTGGAGGATAAGCGACGTCTTGATCAGCGCATGCCCTGTCTTAATTTCGCTGTCGCTCAACGACTGGTTGGCCGAGTACGAAGCACCCCAGCCATTCAGCGATTCGATGATGGCCGAGAGGAACCCAAACGTAGTCAGGACCCGGCCAGGGTGTAGAGGGGAGTGATATGGAATGTAGTAGAGAATCCGGCCAAGAATTTGATAGTTCTGCAGTTCAAGAAGTGGTCTTTCGTGTGTCAGTTAGCAGTAGGTTCCTCTCTCAGGCATCAGGGCATAGTAGGAGGTGGCTTACGGTGCAGCATAGGTAATGCAGATACTCGCAATATAGACATTCAAGTTGTCGTAATGGAAGGCGCCATACTCACGAAGAGCGAACCCAACAGTGAAGAGAAGACAGCAGAAGGGAAACAGAGGCGTCAGTTTCCAGCACTTGTAGTGACTATATTCGGTTAGCTGCCTCCAACATGAACGAGACGGAGGACGAACAAGCACTGCCAGACATGGACGGAACCAGATGTGAAAAATGCAAGGAGAAAGAAGATTGCAGCTCCTTTGTTGGGAGCGTAGAAGTAATAACTCCCATCCACTGTTGAGTCAGTTGTTAGCAAGTTGAGGGAAGCGAGTGCGTGGACTGCAGGGACGTACCGTAGTGGCCGGACATGATTGGAGGAGGATGTCACTTAGACGATCTGACCAATGAAGTGGGCGTATGCAATGGTCTGCGAAGGTGTCGAATTGCAGGTTCAAGGTCAAGACAGAAGCGAGACGAGACTCTTGTCAAACTGACGGTAGAAGGGCAAAGCTGCTTGATACCCCTTCCTCCAACCCGAAGAAGGGGATCAGACGTCTTCTTAAATGAAAACACATCGCGCACCAAAGCACGATCTGCCTTGGGAGGCATTTCGCAACATGATACCGAAAAGCTTGCTTCCGCCCAGCTTCCGCGTTGTGTGCTGTTAGACGACGACCAATCACGTTGAAAGCGAGGAATACGATGCCATCGCGAGTGCCCCACACAGATCGGCCACATGTATCTTTTTGGCTGAGGCAAAGTAGCGTCGGATACAAACTGGGACGGCGTGTACCCTGGGGGGATCGCGCTGGTACTTGCTTCGCGGATCTCGTTTTCACCGTATCAGTCTCCCTCCAGCTCACGGCCTTCGCGAGTCCACCTCATTTTCAATGGACGAGACTAACGCGCTAGTAGCCAAGCCACCATTTAGCCAAATGGGGGATGATATCACGAAAAGAGGTGGGGGAGGAGTTGCCGTCTTGCCCGTGCAGTGACGACAGCATTTCAGGAGTCGTCGTGGACGAAGACTTTATCCGGACTGGTACGTAGACTCAGGTAAATAAATATCTTGTATTGTATTGAGGTGCCTCTTCTTCAACATTCAGGTCAGTTCTTCGTATGCTCCGCACCAGACCATGATGCCTGCCATTGCTATCAAAACAAAAGAAAAACTCCATCCATTCCGAAATCGTGAGCCTCGTTCCCCTGATAATTGCATCCCAGCTCAGCTCCAAACGCAATACTTTGGGCAGCGATTCCCATGACAAGATCCATCAATAGTATCCAACGCCTGCTCGATGTTTGCAACCATGCCCATTACAACCCTCGCAGATTAACCAAGCTTTATTACATCCTTCTTCAAATCGTCCTCCTGTCCGGCTCTATCTAATCGTACATATCTTGTTACATGGCAGTCGAACAATACTTACTCAACTCCAGTTAATCAACACCCCAACTGCGACTGTCATCCGAGGACTCGGAGCTTGCCGCAGCCGTGCTCTCACCCGGTGTTGCTCGAGCCTTCTGGTGGGAGTTCTGGCGATGGTGACTGTGATGGTGGTTGTGATGGCGTCCAGGATACTGGTTTATATGTGGCTCGTCGTCGCTCCAGTCGCTGAAATCACCTTCAGAGTAGTCCCATTGAACGGGAATCTGCTCTCCCTCATCATCGTACCCAAAGACGAGACCGCGCCATTCTCCAGCCAGGATTTTCGCCGCGACTTTAAGCATCAGGGCGATGAGGTGGCTCGGGGGACCCAGGAGCATTTCGCATGTCTTGCTGATAATGGCCATGGGAATCTGCTTGACAACTTCCAGCTTGCTCAAAGGTCGCCGTTCCACGCTCGGCGTAGGGTTAAAAAAGTTGGCTGGTGGAGGGAGCGGTTGAAATGCCCGGTGACCGACCGAAATGCTACTTGTTGTTGGGCGATGACTCGTCACGGTCCGCCGTCGTCTCATCACTGTAGTAGGTGCCTCTTCGGCAGCATCTAGGCTGGTGCTGACTGGGAAAGCACCCGCCATCCTCAGCGGTGGCTCATCATCAGGCACCATCTCACTTGAAGGGTCACAATCACCGCCCCAACCCGGTTCCCAGTCGTTTTCTGTCGCTGGCACATCTCCACTAGGGGCTACGTCGTTCTCAGCCAGGTCCTTGCCAGTCGGCACTTCGATAGGGTCAGTACTGTCGGTGTCAGGCTGCAGGAGGGAAGGCGATAGAGGAGGGCCAGATTCCGAACGCCACGACTGGACACTGTGGAATGAGTCGTCGCTGCCTCGACGTCGGAGCTCCGGAGAATGGGCCATGGTTTCAAGCTCGGGTGATGGCACATCTTCATCAACATGCGCAGCACAAATTGGATCGGGTGTGCCTGATTGCATTATAGGCGACAAGGCGCCGCTCGAGTCGGAAGACCTATCCATAGAGAGCTTCAAGTGCGGAGGTAGCGTTACGGATCTCGTCACGGCAAATCTGGTCGTTCGTCGGAGACGAGTTTTCATTCGGTCCCTGTTGTGACCGCTTCCCTCGTGCATTTCATATGACATGTCATCATCCTGCAGTGACACGCCTCCCGATGGTGATGATTCGGTCCTTGGTGACACCTCTTGGTGATCCTCGCTCGAAGAGCCTTCGTCTTGTAGCTCAGGGGTTCTCGCACCGGCCCGGGAGACTTGACGCTCTTGAGTAGCCAGCATGCTTGGTGAAGCGTAGAGTTCTCCAACACTCTTCGTGCTTCGGATGGACTGCGGTGGAACAAGTAAAGGTTGGAGGACCGAGAGTTGAAACGCCTCACGTTGTTGTTCCTGTGCTTTTGACGGCGTCATATCCCGATGTTCGAATTCGTTCTGTTGATCGAACGCTGATCGCGGTGCAGCATCGTTTCCGGCGGCTCGTGCCGATTCCTCAATTGCCTCGGCTTCTATTCTGGCTTCCAATTTGGCGGTTTCGGTGCGGACGATTGGAGAAGGGTCGGCGGGACTCTCTTGTATGCTGGACGGAGGGTCATCGGGGAATTCGAGGGGACCAGCCCTTTCCCTAAAGCTCAGAGGGGTTGGAGTTGAGGCTCGCTGTAGGAAGGAGGCCCTTCGAGATGTTGAGCCTGGCGAATCGGCAAAGTCGATAGCGGGGGAATTTGGGAGGGACCGTCGTACAGGTGTCCAAGGCCTCTTTGTGACTGGTGTTTGGGGTTCTGGAAGCTCGACGGTGAATGCTCGTTTGAAGGGACATTCCGTCTTCTCGAATTGCAAGATTTTGTCGAAAACTTCCCTGAGAAGCTCTGCACGATGTTGGTCTTCGGGTTCGGCCACTGGAAGTTCGATTCTCCAATAGTTTGGTCGACGAATTTGCAAAACGAATTTGCTGTTGATCTCGTCAATGCACCAGCACTGGCTCCTGGGCAAGATAGGTTGCAGGGCAGAGCCGCAGTTGAGAAAGGCGACGGATCCGGGGGCTCGATAGATACGAAAGGGGCCTAGAGAAGCCGGGTTAGATGCCGTGGTTGGAGGAAGGGATGGAAGCTTACCAACTGCGATGGTTCTCTCCAGCTGAGAGGACCATGAGAGGGTGCCTGGGGCGTCTTCGCCAGGCAAGCCATTACGAGTGAGGGTCCTGCCGGAGGCAGTAAAAGATATGATTTTGGCGTTGGGGTGATTGTATAAAGTCTCGACAATACCTTCAATGAGAGGGGAGCTGGCACGGGCAGATTCAGCCAGGGAGATTGGAGCTGTTGCAACCCGTCGAGGCGTCCGGAAGGCCGGAAGGGAATGGGAGGGGGAAGAATCGTCCATGGTCGTGATTGATAGGGAGCTGTGTTCAGGCGGCGCAAAGTATTCCTCGGCCTGGCCGTAGATCAGTCATCGCGACGAGCCAGAGCAAAGCCTGGGGACATTATTGGGTGACGTCTTCGAGAGCTTGTAGTCGAGGCGTCGCGTCGATAGATTGGATCCCCAGGAGGGGGCGGGTGGAAAGGGTCGAAGGCAACGACGAGCACAGTTGAACGAAGGAGCGAAGAAATTTTGTGCAGGCCCGGGCGGTGATGGTCAGGGTAATAATGATCGGGGTCGAACGACTTTATCGAGTCGCAAGGTGGCTGATGGTTGACGAAACGCACAGTCGGAGAGTGCTCCCTTGCCGTCTTGACGAGCTGGGCGACGCTCGTTCGCGCTGGGGCATCCCGGATCTACTAGAGCAGGTGCGGGTACTTAGTCATCCCTTTTGGTTCGCGCACGAGCATGCACAAGGCGAGATGCATATGCACCAGTTGCCACCGCAAGCTGAGCAGGCGGGCAGCTTCTGGATCCCGTCGATCCACAGAAGCTCCTTGGACAACAGCACTAATCAGGGACCGTCATGACCTGGTGATTGCACAAGCAACCTCCCGTCACCTCCTCTTCTCTGGAATGAAGGGGCGCACGGCATGCCTCGTATCACATGCGAATAAGTCAACCACCAGGACAACGTGATTGGTCAACGGGCCAACAATGCCTGGCCGAGACATTGCATTCCAGTCGTCTCTTGTTCAAGTTTGATGCAAGCTCCCTAGCACGGAGATTTGTACGCGGCAATCTCTCCAACACAGGTGATTGCAGTTGGGCGCCAAATGTCGTGCAGGTTTGCAAACTTGTACGTACGATTACCCACTGCCTCATGAATACGATGGTCCTCAATCGCAGCAAACGATTGGATAGACGCACGTACGGCTAATCACCGCGATATGCAGGAGATGAAATTGAAGCTACAAAACTGCTCAGCCTCTGTCGTACGTCACTGCAGGTGCCTTCCAATCGAGGGCAGCACTTTCCCTTACCTCATCACCCCACCAATGTGCAGCATTTCGCACGAATTCGCTCCCCGCTGAAAGTCTGTCCTTTCGCCTGCTAGCACGACGTCAGCACAAACACAGTTACGTCCAACGCTTCAGTCGGGTGCAACCTCCCAGTATAACCGTAGGTCCGAAGTAGACTGCCCCGAGATTACCATCCTGCTCCTTCCCTTCTGTGCGTCCATACCTCTACCTATTCCAGCTTGACCGAGCTCGTTTGAGCTCCCATCCTTCTCCAAATGCCACCCGACGAGAAGCTACATGTCGACAAGGCCAAGATCAAGCAGGCATTCGACATGTCCCACTTCGATCTAAACACCGTCATCCGTGGTGCCCAGCTCACCCTCGTTGGAGGCAAGTACATGCGCCCTCGTGGAGGCACGTTCGTAACACTCATGCTAACCAAACACCGGAGCTTACAGCCCACCGAGCCCTTCAGAATCCTGAACTGTTCACAACCGACCACTACCGTCAGGCCGCCATAGCCGTTGGCGCTGGCATCGCCATCAGACTCATCATTGCCATTCCCGTAAGTTCCGCGCCACCTTCTCGAAGCCCATGCTGAGATGGGTGGCCAGATATTGGGAGTGAGGGTCTTCCTCCGGATTCTTTCCCTCTTCTACTCCCTTGATACAGTAACATGGGACGATACTCTGGTAAATGGACTCAACTTCATCGCCGAATATGTCCTCCAAGTCCCCTTCTTTCTCATGGCGCTGATGCGCTATGTCGTCCCGACCCTAGACATCCTGTAAGCCCAGTTTGTCGGCCCTTGTCTTCTTGAACACTGGTACTGAATAACTTCAGCTTCATGCAGTCGCTCAAGTGGGTTGACACCACCTATGCTCAAAAGCACAAGGACGACAAGCCATCTGACCTTCGCGACATGTACTATCCCAACCTCAAAACATGCCGCCCTAAAGACGGAAGCACGCATTCTGAAAGCACTGCTCAGGCCGTTACCATGTTCCTCTGGCGGTTTCTTCGCAAGGGTGCAATTTCCCTAGCCGTCTTTTCTCTATCCTACGTTCCAGTCGTTGGTCGTTTTGTTCTTCCAGCCGCCAGTTTCTATACCTTCAATCAGGCTGTCGGCTTGGGACCTGCGTCGGTCATCTTTGGGACCGGCATATTCCTCCCTCGGCGGTATCTCGTCGTCTTCCTCCAGACGTATTTTTCGTCGAGGAGCTTGATGCGCGAACTGCTCGAGCCCTACTTTTCGCGGGTTCATTTCACCAAAGAGCAAAAGAAACACTGGTTTCGTAGCCGTGGAGGTGTGCTCTTCGGTTTTGGCTTGGGCTTCTACTTTCTCGTCAAGATCCCTCTCGTCGGCGTCCTTATTTACGGCATTGCCGAAGCCTCGACTGCCTATCTGATCACCAAGATCACCGATCCTCCCCCTCGCAGTGAGCACATGGAGGAGTTTGCGGCTAGCCAGCAAACATGGACCAACAAGCATGAGTTTTTGAGTTTGTCGTTGGCAAATATTGACTCACCACATACGCACAAGGTCGTAAAGAAGGACGAATGATCTGATCCGCCTCCGCCCAGTCTCGCCCTCCTGGGTGCATTTGCTGCCTGGGTCGGTCTCAATCACGACACAAATGGGAAATAGGGCTTGGCTACGAGTTGAAACAGAGGCTTGCCACTCGCAAACGACACCAGTACTGACGCCCTCCAGTTGGCCAACATGAGGTGTCGTGGGCTGTCAAAGACGATTCAAGTGAAGCAAAGAGCGGATCGGTGCAATTAAAGACGGACGCAAGAGGGGAATGTAAAATAGGAGGGACGTTTGAGAAAATGTGAGAGCTTGGAGGCAATTCAAGTTGGGCATGAGAGTTCATGGATCAAGTGACCGACTACATATTACAGAGAGCAGCATGCCTATAAACACGTGTTGACAGTAGGAAGAGTGCTCCCGCCCATGACTACAAGTGCGTCGACATGTGCTACCAGTCAGGGATTACAGAGAATCCCTCGTGTCCCGTATCGGTTGTGTGCTCACGCATGGCTCTGTCCCCTTGGCCAATAAAGCTGCAATCTAGAGAATCGCAGCGACGCAGGACATTGTCAACCACGACGTCTCTTATCTCGCTCATGGCGACATGTCCCGTCTGTTCCGCGTGCCTTTGTCCCTCACGCTGGCCATTTCCGATCCAGTCACATCCTGGTACGTCGCATTTGAGAATGAGACCGGCCGTATCGGTGTAATAGTGAGCTTTGTTGAGCTTGTGCACGAGCTCTTCGGTCTTTTTCAGGACCTCATCATCAGTCGTCGGCCATACTGTTCGGTCCATGTCGGGCGGTAGTGTCGTGGTGGTGTGCGGGAAGTCAGTATAGCTAAAAGCCACTCTATCGTAATGAATTCCCGAGTAGAGCAGGATGCACCGATCCCGTTTGTCTTCTCCGAAGTTGATGAGGTTTTGAGCCTGGTGGATTTGTCAGTATTTCTATCTTTAATTTGGTTGCTGGAGAGGTAGAGATGAAAGAGCGCTTACTTGAACGTCGAATGTACAGATTTGTATGTCGAAGATGGCAGACAAGATACTAAGCTCGATTCCGCCTCCCCATCGATCCGGGTCCTCAATACTTTTGCAGTACTGCCTGGGTGGTGTACCCAGCACGGCTTCGGTGTACGTTGCGGGATGCTCAGTTATGTAGTCGGCCATCATCCTCCTGAGCTCTGCAGCTGGTATCTGGTTGGGCAATGCGCCGCCGAAGGCGGTGAAGAGACAGCTGTTGTCGCTGGGCATGACACGCAGGACTACTTTCGGTCAAAATCTCGGGCTCCAGTAGTAATCGTGAGACTTACGCAAGGTGCCCTCGCGCTCTCGCCAGGGGACATTGATATCCTCGGGATCATTGTCATTCACCAGGTTAACCCGTGGAGTGGGAGCTTGCGTGGGGGCTTGATTCGTCACTGGGGCTGGAGGTGCTTCATCGGCCTCAATGGTCAACGTCTCACCGTTGAGACCTAATGAGCGTGCTGTGATGTCGAGGAGAGCCAGATCGAGGGTCTTCCTAGCCATAGGCGGGCCATACTTGACGGTGAAGTTGGCGATGCCAGTCTTACTCCGGAGCTCGTCCAGGAGGTCGCCAACGGTTGCCGAGTCTGGGATGTTGATGATGCCATTTCCCTTGCGGCTATTGTAGCGTGCTCTCATGGTGACGGATACTGTCAGGGTGGGTATGTAGCCTCTAACAAGAAGTTCCGAATTTGATTTGGAAATTTGGAAAACGAGAATTGTAGCGGAGGCCAGCGCATCGATCGATTTGCATTCAGGCTTTGGTCGAGAAGCGGGGACTACAGGTGCAGTGAAAGAGTGAAGGAGGGGTTTTCAAGAAAGCAGGCTTCGACGTTTGAGAGCACATCTTTGACTACGTGGTTATCTGCTACCCAATTAACCTGACTTACCCAGCAGACTTGCCTTTCACGAGGAGATCTGCTCTCAAGTTTCTTCTGGAAACGTCCACGGCAAGGCAACTTAAAGGGCAACGCCTCCAGACTACCCGGCAGGCAAACTCGACGCGCACCGCCTATTCTGTGACAGTGACGGAGATGCGTGTTTACACTGTAGCACAGCCACTTGGCAGGCGCACAAGTCGCGCACCAATAAGACGCCGTACCGTAAAGCTAGACCAAACACGGACTAGCCAAAGCATTCAATTTCTTGGCCAAGGTTCATTCGTTCAGTCATCAACTGCTCGCATCAAAGCTTCGCGGTACGTACCTCCGACTAGCTCTATCCCCGAATCGCGAAATTATTGTTTGGCGTTTCTATCTCGCGACTCGAACCCCCCCGACCAGCTTTTGGCGATTGTGCCGTTGACGAGTGATATCAACACAGTTACGGCTGAACCCTCCCGCCCATCATCCCGCCGCGACCACGCGAATTCGCCGTATCGGCCCCGATTCGACCCATGTCCACCCGGAGAGGCGCCGCGCCAGAGGTGCGCGAGTCCATCGAGGCTAAGACCGTTGATGAGGACGTCGAGATGAAGGACGGCCCCGAAGAGGAGGACGTTGATGCCGAGGGAGATGATGTCGACGTCGATATGGATGCGGAAGGCGACGAGGATGCCGAGGGCGAGATTGACGACGAAGGACGCCCTGATCTGTTTCGCATGATCAGCACACTTTCAACCTTTCTCTGTGCCGTCGAGGAGGAGTATGTTCTTGCATCCGCGCTCTTTCGCCTACGCATAGCTCACCAATCATTTGCAGTGGGGAGGAGCTGGCCGGCGGCTTCCAGCGCATCCCAAACCGACGCGTCTTGCCCGACTATTTTGAAGTTATATCCGAGCCCGTCGCATTCAGCACCGTCAGAGTAAGCTATCAATGCCACAGTGAGAGCCGCCGTGGCAATCTTGCTGATCCTTGGGGTAGGGGAAAATACAAAAGAAGCTGTACACTTCCTTCGCCGAGTTCGTCAAAGACGTCGCCCAGATTTTCCACAACGCCCAGGTGTATAACCGCCCTTCCGCGCCCATCTTTGGCGCTGCCGTCCGCCTGAGGGAGATCTTCCTTGAAGAGCTCCAGAAACTCTTGTCCAAGGGGTACATCGCGGCAGCAGAAGCAAAACTTCCTGATTTGGGAGAGCTGCCGCCAGTGGAGGGAGATTCGCCCCCTATCGATGACGAGGAGGAGGAGGATGACGATGAGGATGAAGAAGAAGAAGAGGAAGACGACGAAGAAGATGACGACGACGACTCGGACGATGAGGGAGCGCGACGCCGGGGCAGGAGACGCGGCCGCGCGTCTGGCTTTGGACGAAGGGACCGTGATCGAGATGAGGATGATGACGGGCACAAACGTAGGGGTCGACCACCCGTCGTCTTGACACCTGTGGAGGCGCGCATCGCGTCAATCCTCAAGGGCCTAAGGAAACCCAAGGACTCGGGCGGGAACCTGCTCGTCCTGCCCTTCGAGAGGCTACCTGACAAAGCCGTTGTCCCCGACTACTACCAGACCATCTCGAATCCGATTGCACTGGACAACATCAAAAAGAAAGCTAAGCGCAAGAAGTATCAGCACGTTGACCACATGATGTCGGATGTGGAACTCATGTTTGAGAATGCCAAGCTGTACAACGAAGACGACAGCGAGGTGTACCAGGCTGCCGTCGAGCTGCAGAAGCAAGCTCGTGTTCTAGCTCAGCAGGAGAAGGCGAGGCCTGATGACGATTTCAGGGACGAGGATGGCAAGCTTCCCCTCGCGGGAATACAGTACAATGGCCTGACATGGAAAGTTGGTACGTATGACATGAACCGTCGAAAGCGCAATCTCCGTGCTGCTTGGAGTAGTTGTTGACGTGTGAGTTGTAGGTGACTGGGTTCACATCCGGAATCCGAATGACCTCGCGAAGCCCATTGTCGCGCAGGTCTACCGAACCTGGCAAGATCGGGCAGGGCAGAAATGGATCAACGCCTGCTGGTACTATCGACCAGAACAGACGGTGCACCGCTTCGATAAGCACTTCTTTGACCACGAGGTAGTCAAGACGGGACAGTATCGCGACCACCAGATCGAGGATGTTCTGGATCAGTGCTTCGTCATGTTTATTACGCGATTTAACAAGGGCCGCCCCCGTGGATTCCCTCTCGACAAGGACGTCTACGTTTGCGAGTCCCGCTACAACGAGGAGCGATTCACCTTCAACAAGATCAAGACGTGGGCGAGTTGTGTGCCGGACGAGGTGCGCGAAAAGGACTACGAAATGGATCTGTTTGAAGCGCCGCGAAGAATGAAGAAGGTGCCTAGTCCCATCAAGCATCTGCTGCGTGAGGATGCGAAGGAAACGGATGACCTCCCGAAGCCAACATGGGGCAGCCCCAACGCACCGCCCATAGTTGGTGCTGTGCATCGTCGTCCCCGAGAGCTCAATGTGAGTACTAAAGAACCAATCCCCATCCCAAATGGTGATTGCGCCGGTTGCCGCGTTATCGCAGCCCTCCCTTCTGTTCTGCCTGCTCAGCCAGCTGTCGTCAGCCGGCCAGCCCAGCACAGCTCAGCCCTACGCAATCCATCCCTGTCTTTTCTTTCATTGCCCCTCGTTCCTTCCCCCCCCTTCGCGAGCAGGATTTTCTCTGTTCAACCCAAATTTCATCCTCGCCCCATCACCTTCGAATCCCTCGCCGCCTCAAACTACCTACCTACCTCGTCGCCTTCTCTAACCTCTTCTTTTACAGGAGTCGCCGCCCCCAGAGCCTACACCGCCAATGCAGGCCATGTCCATGTCTGCGGTTCCCATCCCGGACATGTCCGTCGACGGCGCTCGACGGGCTTCGATGATGTCGGCCTCGGCCATGGACCCCTCTAGGGTTTCGGTGCCATATCCCGGGCCTGGTTCGGTGCCCTCTCCGTCGCCCATCGCGTACAATGCCCACATGGCCTCCCACTTCCAGCCTGTGACGCCCGTGGCAGGTCCTCCACAAATCCACCAAACGCCGGTGCCTATTCCTCACCCCCCGCATCTTGGGACCCCAGCTCCCCAGGTTCCGGGCGTTCGCCCCATGCAATACCAACAGCACCCCCACCAGCTTCCTCAGGCAGGCTACGCTCAAAGCTATGCTCAGGGATATGCTCAGTCGCCAGTGCCCGCGATGCACCAACAAGCCCAGATGGCCAGCCCTATGGGACCTGCATACGGTCAAGTCCCAGTTGCTGCCGTCGCCTCCGTCGCACGACCTCCCATGCCCACGCCTGGAAGCGGCATGCCGCCGGGTAACATGTACAACCCCCCAAGGCCACCCGAGGTCTACACCCTCCCAGATAATCTCAATGACGTTTTCCCCGACGAGGTTCGACAATCGTTCCAGCACGATAGTTCTGGCCGCATCCTGTTCTTTACAGCACCACCTCTTGATCGAGTTTACAAGGGCGTTTCTAAGGATAGTGCCGGCCTTGGGCATAGCATCAAGTACCTCGCCGGAAAGAAGCAATGGTTGGCGGACCGGGAAAAGAAGCGCAAGGATCGCGATGAGAATGCTGCTCTCGAGTCTCAGAAACGAATCGGGCTTGAAGCCGCCACGGCCAAGGAGGCCAAGGAGGAGATTGTTGCGCAAGCCAGCAGCGCCATGTCAAAGTGGCTTGACGACCTCGAGAAGGACACGCACCGATGGAAGAAGGATGCAGGTTTGGATGGATGGGGAGAGCCTTGGAAACAAAATGGCGTCGTTTAACTTGGAATAACAGTGTCATCCACAGGTCAGGGATATTATGGATACGGGGGCGTCCGAGGACATTGATTATTGTAATATCGGCATCACGCCGAATTCAGAGGGCAGGCTCGTTGGAGTTAATAGGAACCATGTTTATGTTTTTGCTTGTCTTTGACTGGTACCTTACCCAGCAGTGTGCCTGTGAGTACCATGTCATCCAACTTGTCACTCAGCCTGCACTCGATGGCTCTACCGGAGTGCTTGTGTTGCTGGGCATCGGATGCCACATCTCGCCGGGACATGTGTCAGATCACCTCGTATCATGCTGTCAAATCGCACCTCACTCCATAGCACGAGTCTGCGGGTTCACATGATTGACCAATGTTTCCATGAAACCGTTACCATCTATGTTTGCACGGCTTGTACCGCGATATTATCTTCCTGAGCCCTTTGTTTTCGTCCATGCCCAAGTTCATACATGACCCATTCATACACAGCCCATTGGACTGCGTTCACAATAAACGCCCTGACACTGCAGACAGTCAATCCGCGAAAGAAAACCCGAGCACCGCCTTCTCTGTAGGCATCTCGCGCAACACGCAATGCGCCATCCCGTTTTTGTTGCTGACCTGGAAGAAGAGGAGAAGTCTCCGGCTGCCTCCCCCAAGGCTGAGCCTGAACACGAGTCTTGATGACATCAAGCGGAAAAATGCTCGCCCATGTGACAACTCCTGCCAGTCCACCGCAGAGAAGAACTTTGGCGGCTTCATGTCGTAGCGAAGCTTCCTTGCCGTCCTCAGCTGCCAACCATCGTGTGCTCAATTCGTAGGACCAGAAATAGAAACCGTACCCAACACTATCACGAATTGCGGTAACCGTACCACCAAAGTACAGCCCGCGAATGCCCTCATTCTGCCAGATTTGCTTGGTGATGGCCCAGCTTGAGAGGTGTTCACTCGACAGCTGAGCTCGACATTTGATCAGTTCTGTCGGAGTGCTGACCACCCAAGTCGCGAGACCACCGACTGCACCAGCTAACCATGTTGTCCAGAGGCTTTCGCGGACGGAAAAGGCATCGTTCAAAGCAGCCTCGGACCGATTGTAAGAGACAAAGAGAAGAGCGTTCAAAGCGCCATAACCAAAGATTGGCGCAGCCGTCCCTGTGACGAGGGAGGCCGAATTACCGAAATGGCGAGCATATGTGCTGCTGCTGGATACAGAGGCAGCAGCGGCAGAAGTCGCGGCGGCAATTGCCGGAGTCGAAGTTGCACTGGCGTGTTGGGCTTGGAGTCGGACCTTGATGAGGTCAAGCGGGTTCCCGATGATGATTCCAACGGCGCCGCTCAAGTAGCCAGCCCAGAAGTCGGCCGACATGGCCAATGGCAACCTGACGTCGGCCTTTACGAATCCGAGCGTCGAATGAGACGATCGGTGTGCCTGGCAATGTCGCGCTGGGCAATGGTGATGGTCGTCAAGACGCCGAGGTAGACGGCTCCCCAGGCGAGACCGGCAGTCGCAAGATACCGGCGGTTTGCAGTTGCGGCAAAGTCCATGCGACGGTATCGGACCAAGTATTGCCAGTATGCGAAATGGCTACTCACAGTCGCGGTGAGAATCGCAGTGCGATTGTCTGCGAGAGATACTTGGAGAGGGGTTGGAGTCGTCGGACTAACGGTTGCGGCTGGGTGCTCGGCAAAGGGATCGCCGCTGGCCGATCGGCTTTCGTCGGTGGCGGAGACGCTGCTAGAGTTGAAAAGGTGCATTTTGGGGGTAGTGGTGGTGGTGGTGGTGGAAAACAAACAATTTGCTTGAACTCGAAGAAAAGATGTGAAGATGACGATAGAACGAGGACGCTGACAAGTCACGTCACCACTCAATGAAGGTGAAACGCCAACACCTCATAAAGAAGAAGTTGCATTCAATCGCCACCTTCCGTCCCCCGTCCTACCACCATATTTAAAGTCCTCGTTTCTTTCGTTAGTCTTGCTTTGTTTGGGCCTCATTTTTTAGGTACTCTGGTGGAGGCGACACTAACACGCAGATGCGAGATCCAAAGGATCGCCGATTGTCGGCCATCCTTCCGCTTCCCAATCTGACTAGTCCCAATTCGCATTAATGGCTCTTTCGGCGATGAAGGTGGGGGCCACCCATTCTCACGTGACGGCGCGTCTGCCTGCATCGCGTCTCATCCCCCGTCGCGCCTTCCGCCGACAACATTGTCCTCGAACCTGTCTTTTGGCACACTCGTTCTTCTCGATTTCGACCATTCCTTTGTCTTTCCATGGCACACTGCAGCGTCTTCAGTTCTTCATGAATCTCTGATACGAGCTTGTATCCCTCTTTCATCCGCACTGTTACTGGACAAATGGCGCGACCGTATGTTACCTCCCCTCAACTCTCTCTCTATTGGATTACGATTACTAACATGACAAACAGCTCGTCCACCACCACGACGCCCATCGCTGTCAAGAAAAATCCCCCGGGTGTTAAACGCACACCTACCCAATCCTCAGTCGAACGACTCCACAAGCCATTCAAATGCCCTGGTGTTGCTGGAAGGACTCCCACCACCGACCGACCAGCGCGGAAGCGGAGAAAGGTTGATTATGCCGGCGCTGACGGCGAAACCGATGCGGACACGCCCTATTCCAACCAGGATCGACTTGCTCTTGCTACCAGAGATGTCAATCGATATCCTGTATTTCAAGCCAAAGAAAAGGGTGTCATCTTTCGCAAGGCCTTCAGCGTACCTCTGAAGAACAAGGAAACTACTGCGTACAACCCTAGTCGTCCCCCACCCACACTTGGTCTTCGCCAGGGCGCTGTATTTGTTGCCAGGCCTCTGCACGACCCTAGTGGCGAGTTCGCCATCGTCCTATACGACCCAACCGTTGACGACAAGCCCAAAGACGCACCTCGAATTGAGGCCAAGGCTGACGCCCCCATCGAGAAGCTCGATGCGCCATTGGTGCATAAAAGTCTAGCTGAGATCCTCGGGATCAGGAAGAAGGTGGACAATGAGCACCCTCGAGTCCCCGTCGTCATCGACCCCAAGCTCGCCAAGATCCTTCGTCCCCATCAAGTTGCAGGTGTCAAATTCATGTACCGATGCGTGACGGGCATGATAGATGAGAAGGCCAATGGCTGTATCATGGCTGACGAGATGGGTCTGGGAAAGACCCTACAGTGCATCAGCCTCCTGTGGACGCTCTTGAAACAATCTCCAGACTCTGGGAAGTCCACCATTCAAAAGGCCATCGTCGTCTGCCCAGCGAGTTTGGTCAAGAATTGGGCCAACGAATTGATAAAATGGCTCGGTGCTAATGCCATCCATCCATTTGCCATCGACGGCAAGGCATCAAAGGAGGAGTTGACGCGTCAATTGCGGCAATGGGCGATTGCCAGTGGTCGATCTGTGACCCGTCCTGTTATCATCGTGTCATACGAGACTCTGCGCCTGAACGTGGAAGAGCTGAAGCACACCAAGATCGGGTTGCTCTTCTGTGACGAGGGACATCGCCTGAAGAACGGCGACAGCAACACCTTCAATGCTCTCAACAACCTCAATGTTTCGAGACGCGTCATTCTCACCGGTACTCCTATTCAGAACGATCTCACTGAGTACTTTTCTCTCACTAGTTTCGCCAATCCGGGTCTCCTAGGAACTCGTCAAGAGTTCCGCAAGAAATTCGAGATTCCCATCCTCCGAGGTCGAGACGCGGCTGCCTCGGAGGCGGACCGAAAGAAGGGCGATGAGCGCACCGTCGACTTGCTTTCCATCGTGAATAAGTTCCTGATTCGACGAACGAACGACATTCTGTCAAAATACTTGCCAGTCAAGTATGAGCACGTTGTCTTTTGCAACTTGGCGCCATTCCAGGAGGATCTCTACAACTACTTCATCAAAAGTCCAGATATTCAAGCTATCCTTCGAGGCAAGGGCAGCCAACCGCTCAAAGCCATCACTCTTTTGAAGAAACTCTGCAACCACCCAGATCTTCTCAATCTTCCTGAGAATCTTCCAGGCTCCGAAAAGTGTTACCCGGAGGACTACGTTCCCAAGGAGGCCCGTGGCCGAGATCGCGAGGTCAAGTCATGGTACTCTGGCAAAATGGTCGTCCTTGATCGGATGCTTGCGCGAATTCGCCAGGATACGAATGACAAAATTGTCTTGATCAGCAACTACACTTCCACGCTTGATCTCTTCGAACGACTGTGCCGATCTCGCCAATACGGCTGCCTGCGCCTCGACGGTACCATGACCGTCAACAAGCGCCAGAAGCTTGTGGACCGCTTCAACGACCCCGAAGGCCAGGAATTCGTATTTTTGCTCAGCAGCAAAGCTGGCGGCTGCGGTATCAACCTGATTGGCGCAAACCGCCTCGTCCTCTTTGATCCCGACTGGAATCCGGCTGCTGATCAGCAGGCACTGGCGCGAGTTTGGCGTGACGGTCAGAAGAAGGATTGCTTCGTCTACCGCTTCATCGCCACGGGAACCATTGAAGAAAAGATTTTCCAGCGCCAATCTCACAAGCAGAGTCTTTCTTCGTGCGTCGTCGACTCTGCAGATGATGTTGAGCGCCACTTCTCCCTGGACAGCCTTCGTGAGCTCTTCCAGTACCGCTCTGATACCAATAGCGACACGCACGACACTTTCAAGTGTAAGAGATGCCTCGCGGATGGAAGGCAGCGCGAGAGGGCCAAGGCCATGCTGTACGGAGACACCAGCACATGGAACCACTTCATCAATGACAGACTGAAGCCTATCCAGGACTTGCTGCTACGACAGGAATGCGGAGAGCGAGAGGTTTCTGCCGTGTTCCAGTACATTTCACATTAGACTCCATTCACATGTTGGGACGAGATTCATTCACGGCATTATTATAGATGGGTAGGAACGGATAGCGAGAGGCGTTGGGGATTGTGTTTGCGTTGAGCGCCTTGTTGGGCCCATGGGTCGATGTGACCAGAAAGGAGTCAACTGCAGTTTCGAATTGGGCTTCAGAGAATCTGATGTGTAATGATGAGCTTGTTGATGCCAAATATTCCATGATTCTGAAAATTCGGTCGGAGAGTCCTCACAAAATGTGCTGCCCACATAGGTACGAATACAGTGCCTCTTCTGGCGAGCGGCACTGTCCACTTGCAAACCTCTTGTCGACCCACACCTCATCGTCTCGTCCTTCAAGACTCATAAATTTCTTGCTCGACTATTCACATCATTGTACTCTTCCCCCGTCGCTCCAATCCATCAATATCACCCTTTACCATGTCCGGCAAGCCCAACAACCAAACGAAGGCCGAATTCGCGGCCTACTACCTCCAGCGCACCACGCAGGAACTCGCCGAGGACCTGGACAAGGCGCGCACGGCGGAGGACTTCAAGGCCGACTCGATTCCGTTCCTCGTGCACGCGCTGCAGCAGGGCGCGGAGCTCTTCTCTGCCGAGGACCAGGACCGCGTGGTGACGGCGGCGAAGAAGGGGGAGGCGGAGGAGGCGTGAGCTTGCAGAACGATGCCCGCGGACGCTGGGATGAAGCAATATCCACTCGGCCAATGAGGACTTGAAACCACGAGAATGCTGCTTTTTGGCATTTCCCTGGAGCAATGGATGAGGATGCGCTCACCACCCACCAACAAGCCGTCGAGTCACTGTTTCTCTACAGCATACGCCCAGGGATGGCGATGTTGGTACCCCAAAGCTACCAACAACAGCCTTACCTTTACGATATCGACGAATGATGGCACCCAATTCACGAATTCTTAACTCTCGCACAAGTGGTGGACACATTATTGGTTGACACTATATACAACGATCAAACCACCAACCGATTCAACAAGCCGGGTCGAATCCCGGGCATGATAACGGAGGAACGAACAAGTAGAAACATTCCAAATACAGGCCGTTTAGTTTCATGAAGGGTATCTTAAAAAAAAAAAAGCTCGACGCCGCAAATAGCAGTCCGTAATCGCTCACGGTGATGCGTTTCTTCCAATCCCATGGTAATATTTCCAACCGTATTCCTGGCGTCTTGGGATTAATGGGAGGCGTGGCGCCGCTCGCGACGAATAGCCCAACCCTTGATGGCGAGTACAATGATTTCCCAAGCCATCAGCAGACCAACGAGGCCCATGGTGACTGTAAAGATGAACATTGCATCCAAGTCGTAATGAATCATGCCTTCAACTGTGTCACCAGCCTGCAGCAGTCAGCGAGCGATCTAGGCGATGCACATGGGGAGACAATTGGGAACTTACACTGGCCATGAAGATGATTCCTCCCGCCATCAAGCCAAAGGAGGCAAGGAGCTCAGTGGGAGGCCGAGACGGGAAGCTCGACTTGGGCGGCCTCAGGAACATGATCAGGTAGGTCAAGCCTCTGGCGAGGGAAGCTCCAAAGAGGAGGTCACCCCACTGCTTGTGCACCATGCTCGAGATCATGCTGTGCTGGGTGTGCGAGCTCATCATGATGCCGAGGAGCATGATGATCAAGGCGGGGATGGGATTGAGAGAGACGTTGTACGTGTCCGGGGGCGCAGATTGTTCAGCCTCCTCGTCAGAATACGCTTGAGCGGCGTCGGGAAGCTGGACAGTCATGTTGAGCAGGTCTCGGACACGCGTAGATTCTACGAGCATGCCGCACTGCAATTGATGGTCAATTCCATTCAGGTCTTGGGAAAGCGACGGAAATGACTTACGGCTCCGCCTCCAATGAAGAGAACGGTGATGGAAATGTGTTCCATGTCCGTCGGGCTCCAAGCGCCGCCCCAACCGCCAAGATGCTCGAGGAAGATGTTGGTGCCGCCGTAGAAGAAGATGAGGAAGCTCTCGACAAACTCGGCCGAGGGTCGCCATTTCCGAGGGCTTCTCTTGGGGACGACGTTCCAGGCCCAACCCCATTCAGCGAAGCTGCCGCTCCAACGGCCCAAGGTGAAGAGGCCGAGCCAGAAAAAGACGCCGCCCTTGATCCAGTGGGCGAGGCCGCCAAAAATGCCATGGCCCTCCTGTTTCGGTGTTAGGATTTCCGGCTTCTTGGGGGGGGGGGGGGGTTGCTACTCACAAAGAAGCGGCCAAAGGTGACTACGCCGGTTGACAGGGCAATGAAGCCAAAGGGAAGAATGATGCGGTTGATGACGCGCGCGCTGCAATCCACATACTTCCACACGCGCGAAGCGACCACGTTTGCGGCCTGACGGGTCAACATGGACTTCCGCGGAGCAGAACTCGAGGAGAAGGGCATCCTCAACATCTGGTCATCCTCGTCGTACTCTTTAGGGGCATCCTCCGGGTCGTGCAGCGTGGAAACGGAATTGCTTCGCAGCGACTCCGTGTGAGGCTCGGTACCGTGGCCGCTGTCGTCGGAGTGGCGGTACGGACTCAATTGATGGTCGGCATGCTCGCGGTACCGATCCGCGTGCGTGGCCACGGGCAAAAACGCCCGCCTCTGGCTGGCGCCGCCGGCCGCCCAACCCACGACTCCAACAAGGACCTGGGCAGTAGCGACGGCGGTGATGATCCAGCCGGTTTTGCTGTGGGCGTTGTTGGGGTACAGGTCGGGCGTCGACGCCTTGTAGACGGTGCCGACCAGGATTCCCACGGCGTTTGTCGCCAAGAAGACGAACTGTGCGAGGAGCGTGAGGCGAGACCTCGCCAAGGAGAGCATCACGGCTGAGGGAGGCGGAATCCGGTCAATTAGAGTCCTGGGCCGGAGCGGGGAACAAGAAAACTCACCCACGGGGAGAACGAAAACCCAGCCAAGCGTCATGAGCCCGATGTGAGCGTAAATGGCGCTCACATGGTCGGGATGAGAAAAGTAGGTCGGGGGGTATTCGGCCTCGTCTTTCGGCTGGTCGGCCCCGTGAGACGCCGTCTGGTTGCCGTGACTGCCGGATGAGCTCATGCCCGTGCCATCATCGTCGTGGGCGAGAGCGAGAGGGAGAAGCCCGAGCAGGAGAACGAGGGCGGCAGCGGATGGCCATGGCCATGGCGTCTGTTTTGTGGCCATGGGGAGAAGCGGCGGTTGGGGTCTGGTGCTTGGTGCTGTTGCCTCGACCAACAGTCTCTCTCTCGGTAACAAGGGCGATGGATGGAGGGATGACTGATGGAGATGCTCAAGGGCCGACGACGACGACTTGCCAATGATGGATCATGTCACGAGATAGGAGGGACAAAGAGGATCAGGTGGAGGGGGACGAGAGGAGGAGATGGATATATATACAAGCTTGACGGGAAGAACAGGAAACAGACAGAGCTACAGACAGGGGACGGAAACATTGGATGGATCCTCAGGCCATGGGGCCGCCTTATTTACACAGAATTGTGGTGAAGGCATCACACCTTCTCGGCGAGCAAACGTTCACGAGGCAGTCGTGGGCCGAAGCCCGTTTGTCATCATCCGTCATCCCCGTCACGGATAACGGCCCTCAACCTCGTCGTCGACGCCCACCGCCTCGCGACCCGACGAACAATTGAGGGGGGGGGGGGGGCTTGATGCCATCCGGAGCATCCGAATTACTTCTCAGACATACGCGCGTGGCGGTCAAAAAAGAGGTACGTAGCCTACCTTGTTTGGCAATGTGGTGGTTCTTTTTCTTTGCCTTGCCTCGTCGGGACGTCTTGGCAGTGCCGTCTTGGCGGAGGGGAGTGAGACGGGGGGGGGGGGGGGGGGGTGNNGGGGGGGGGGGTTGCGTGCATGATTAGGTGTTCGGGGGTGGACAATTCGACGAGACGAGTTTCGGGACTTCGGACATAGTAGGTTTCGGCCGTGAATGACAAAGAAGTCTGTCAATTGGTTCAAGGCCATGGCTTGCCGATACGCACCCCAGCACCTGGTTTATACGCCAGAGGCAAGTACGGCTGGCTCCCCACAGTCAGACCCATCAACGATGCGAATTTCTCTCGCTTTTTTTTTAAAGAAAAATATTCTCTCAGCAAAATGACATCATCCACCCATCGCTCGCAGATTCCCGACCCGCCGAGCCTCTAATTAAAGCGGCCCTCCAACACACAACATGATAACATCGCGCCACGCAAGTCCCTCTATGGATAGAGGTATAAGTCGTCCATTTAAATATTTCTTGGTGCACCCTTCCACGGCCAATCAGGTATTGGCTTTCAGGGTCTGGTTGACCAGGGATGCATGACATGACGCTGGTTCAGCACAACACGGAAGGGGCTGAGACGACATAAAACAGAAAAAATAATACAGACAGCCGCACTCTTCAGCTATCGTCTACCCTCCCGAGGAGCCATCAGGCACTTAAAGCAGCATGCGGCGGGGGTCCTCGATGTACTCCTTCACCTTGACGAGGAACTGGACAGCCTCCCTGCCGTCCAGGAGACGGTGGTCGTACGTGAGGGCGAGGTACATCATGGGGCGGATCTCGATCTTGCCGTTGACGGCCACGGGACGCTCCTTGATGGCGTGGAGGCCCAGCACGGCGCTCTGGGGAAGGTTGATAATGGGAGTTCCCATGAGAGAACCAAACACGCCACCGTTGCTGATGGTGAAGGTGCCACCGGCCATATCCTCAATCGTCAGCTTCCCGTCGCGGGCCTATTTAAGCCAATGTTAGCAGTCTCTCACGTAGAATTATCGCGGGTCTCACGAACCTTCTTGCCCAAGTCAGCGATGGACCTCTCGATGCCAACCAGATCCATGGTCTCGACGTTTCGGACAACGGGGGTAACGAGACCCTTCTCGGTAGCAACAGCCACGCTAATGTCAACGTAGTCGCGGTATACGATGGTGTCGCCGCCGTTGGGACCCTCAATCGAGGCATTGACGCCGGGCAGGTCCCGCATAGCGAGAACGCAGGCCCGGGAGAAGGCGCTCATGAAGCCGAGCTTCACGCCAGTCTTCTTCAGCACGTCCTCCTTGTAAAGCTTGCGGAAGTCCATGATGTTGGACATGTCGACCTCGTTGAAGGTGGTGAGGGAAGCAGCCGTGTTTTGGGACTGCTTGAGGCGCTCGGCGATTCGGAGTCGCATGCGGTTCATCTTGACCTGGTTTGGGTCTTAGCAACAGTACAAGGAAAAGTAGGCAAGGGGAACGCATACACGGCGCTCATCACGGTTACCCAGCGTAGGGGCGGACGACGTCTCCTTCTTCTCGGGTTGTCGCGCTGGCTCAGGCTTGCTGGGGGCGGGAGCAGCCTCCTTCTTGGGTTCGGGTGCAGGCGCGGGCTTCGACTCTTGCGTGGGCTCGGGTTTTGACTCGGCCTTGGGAGCCTCGGGAGCTGGGGAATCCTTCTTCTCTGCAGGGGCACCGCCCTCCTCGACGACAACAAGATCCTGTCCGACGACGACAGTGTCCTCTTCGTTGACGAGGAACTCCTTGATAATACCGGCCTTGGGGGCATTGACGGCGACGTCGATCTGTTGGGGGGTTTATTAGTCTTCCGTCGAGACTAGGCTCGCCGCAGCTTTCGCAAGATTCAATGTACCTTGTCCGTCTCGATGCTGGCAATTTCCTCGTCGGCCTCGATGTAGTCGCCGATGGACTTGGAGAACTGCTTGAGAGTACCCTCGGAGATGGACTCGGCCATCTGTGGCACCTTGACCATGAAGTCAGCGTAGGTGCGGATGGCCTGCATCGAGGGCCTCATAGCCAGGGGATGGGCTCGGGAGCGCATGGCGCACATGGGCGCCATGCGGCCGGCTGTAGCTAATCTTCGCAATAGCATCGTGACGTGGTAGATTGTGATGGTTGTAGCAGATCGAAGGATTAGGAAATTGGAGCTGTGGTGACCGGCCTCATCGGCTGGTTGTCTGGAGGATGATGCGGGTAAAAGTTAGCCGAACGGACAGCTGAAGATTTGGCAGATACCCGACAGCTCCCCTTCCAACACAGCTCCAGGGAGAGCCACTATCCTCGGCCTGCATAGAATCTTTCGCCGACCGTGCACTTCCTCATTCGGACATGCATTGGCGGCGAAATTCTTTTCACCGCCTTCTGTTTTAGGCACCGTCAACACCGAAACGAGCGGCCGGAACGCGGGTGACCAACGACCCCACCCCCGGTTCGGCTTCCAATGTACGGATACAGAGTGCGTATTTTACGCAAAACGCATCATTACATCTGAGCCACGCAACGATGCACCGGGGATGCTCGGTCTAAAGAATGGCCGGATACGCTTGTTTGTCCGCTTCGTTGTCGCATCCGAATCTGAGTCACGCCGGAGGCTTCCTGTCTGGTCTCTGGGCTTACACAGAGCTATACGTGTTCGTCTGAGTTCAGCTGTAATAAGAATAAGCGTGAGGCAGTGGAAGGGTGCACATATATCCGGGACGGACGGCCCATGGGTCTCGGAGAAAGAAGGGCGGTGGGAAAGTTGCATGCGCCAGTCGGAACAGCGGATTACAAAGTCCGAATTAATAACGTGCGTATTCAGAAAGGAAAAGGCAGGGATGAGAAATAATACAGCTCCTTGTTTGGGAAATGGCTGGACGTCCTTGACCGGACACCGGTTTTTTCTTGGTTTTGCACGTTTCTTGGTCGTATGACTCTGCGGGAACGATTCGGCATTACCGTCGTTTCGTCCGTGGAATCTGGTGATTTTTCCCTTGTCAGGCTGTTGGACTGCCCGGACGGAAGGGAGCGTCATGGGGGGTTGGAAACGGCTCTCAAACGCCCCCATCACCATGGGGCATGTGTCTGCTGCGCCCACCTGATGATGCCAATACGTACGTACTTACATGAGGAATGTACCTCGTAGTCGATTTGCTTTGCAGTCACTCAATCCTGAGCTAAAATATGATCTCGGGTGATAAGTCCTTACCAGCTTTTCCTCTTCGTATGCCGTATATCCATCCCCGACGTCGGCGACAGTAGCGGCCGGTTATGGATTGATAATGAAGCCATCACCACATCGGCTCCTGGCGCCACTGCACTAGAACAACCGCGGAGGATGAGAAATCCTATTACAAAGCCGCCAAAGGAGCTCGTTCGCCCCGGAACATTTGCAAGTGGACTGCATTAGACCATGCGTTGGACGGAGCCGTGGATCATGAGTGACCCCATCCCCACACACATGGCTTATTCGTATGTGCGTACGGAATCTACGGATGCATAGGTCACTCGCAGTATTATCCCTTTGTCCCACATGCATACATACGAATATGTACAAGCAGCCTTGGCTGATCGAAATGCCTAACCCGAGGGTGCCGAGCAAATACCTTGTGGCCTCCATCACCTTGGCAGTAGGGTTCCGCATTCAATGTCTTGATAGCAAGTAGCACAGTAATGAAACCCTCAAATGTCTTAGATGTGCGTTGTGTCTGGCAACATCAATACTCTTCGGCGCACTGTCGTACATACTTGCAGAATTCAGCTCAAGCATCGAAAGTTGACATGACGGCAGGATTCCCTAGCACCATACGTAGATATCCTTGTCCATGGACGAAATTTGCCTCCCACGCGGCGTAGATGAGCACTTCTTCTTAACAGTATCGGATATGAGAAATATTCTACTCTCATGAGGAAGGTTCGCAAGCCATCCCCTGTACCATTGAGCGAATCCAGTCCTTTGGGGAAACAAGCAAATGCATCAAACATGTTTCAAAGCATACCCGCATGTGCATGTAGAAAAGTCGACGCCGCAACTCGCCCGTCTATAGCGATGAACGCCCTTCAGCCACAAGCAGCCACCCATCTCCCTCCTGCTCGACGCGACCCTCACTCGCGAGCTTATGCAGGATCTGCAACACGCCCCCGCACGCCGCCTGGTGAAGGTTTTCAGGCACATCTCGGTAGATGACCTTGACCAATTCCATGGCTCTCCACGCAGACGGTGCCTCCGACTCGGCCGAGGCATTCGGACTCGCGCTGCCGGGTTTGAGCCCCAGCGTGCCCATGACTTGATCTTCCCGTTGGCGCCGGTGGGCGATGTACTCGGCAATCTTGGCCGGCCCGTCCTCGATGACCGGGCCGTGTCCTGGATACGCCCTGCCCTTGAACATGGACTTCATCCGTTCCAGACTCTGTAGGTACTTGGACATGTCCTCGAAGACGGCAGTCCCTTGGCCGAGAACATTGTCGGCAGTGAACATGGAATCCTCTTGTTTGAAGACAAAGACAAAGTGGTCTGTGGTGTGGCCAGGAGTATGGCTCGCCGTTAGACTGGCTCCTTCAACGCTGAACTGTTGTCCATCCGCGATATCAAGCTGGCCCGGATCCGGGTCATGCTTGTAGACACGCGTACTGGGAGAGAGGCCAAGGAGGTCCTTGATGCCGCCTGTGTGGTCGTGATGCCAATGCGTGATGAGGGCCGTCTCAATGGTGGCATTCTCCTCCTCGAGCGTGGCCTTGATGGAGGAGATCCAGCTATTTCGGCCCTCGCCCGTGTCGACAAGAATACGTCGTCGGCCGGTGCCGAGGAGATATGTATTGGTGCCCTGGAGAGTGAACTTTCCGGGGTTCCCGCCCAAGATGCGGATGCAGGCAGGGCTGAGACGTTCGACGGCGGGGAGAGCGATGAGTTGCACGGCCATGGCGGCGGTGTAGAAGGTGCAACTGCTCAACGGTGTGCGTACGACCTAGAGGTGGTTATGAAGCCCGATGCTGGAAATCGGGGGGCTACCGGGGCCGGGGCCGGGGGCCGGCGAGGATGACCTGGATTGGCGGTGGGGGTACGGAGCCGAACGGAGCCGGGTCTTAGAGAGGAAGGATGAAGAGCGCAAGGAAGGGCAGTTCCTCCAAAGTGCCTGTATGGTGCTTGAGTACGGAAAGGCGATGCTCACCGGGCCGCAGTCTTATAGGCTATTCGGACGGCCTACGGCGGAGGAAAAGTATGGAAAGCCTCGGCCCAAGGCACCACACTGTAGATTCGTCCACATGAAGGATATTCCAGACCGACGTGTCCTCCAAAGGCCAGACAACCTGGCGTGGCTGTGCGGAGAAGATGCCTTACCAAGGGAGGTATTCGTACTTATTCTCGCGTTTAAGGCCTTGGTTGAGAATGGTTCGGCGCGAAGAGTGGCTGACAGCTCATTCTGCACGCAGGGACTCACTCGGGAGGAGACGACAACCTTGAAGTTCTTATCTTATCGCGCCCTGACCTTGCCTCTCGGTACCTTTGCCGCCATTTTTAGCGCGGAGGGTACCTACCAACCAACGTCAAACGGTCAAATTAGCCCCAGCGGTACCTGGCTGCATCGACATTATTAAACTTCTCTCCTCCATCAAACCATCACGGGCGCTCTGCGTGCCTCTTTTGATTCTTCGTATTCTTCCCCGACTGCTCTGTATTTCTTCCAGATCACGCCTACCGTCGCCAATGCCAACGCCGCAGCTCCCTTCCAACTTGCACCATCTCTGAGCAGGAGACTCCCTTCTCACCGTCATCGCCGCCTCGGCTCCCCTGTCGCCGATCTCTAGTCGCTGGCGCAGTCTGGTTGCGAATAATTACCCTGCCTCGCATAACTGTCACGACGACCGCCCCAGCTCTGGCGATGGCGCTTTGACCAAAGTTTGTATGTGTGAAGTATAATGCTCTGTCATGTCTATACACAGTGTCCCCCTCGTTGCTCTAGCATCCGTAAACTTGCGTCTAACAAGAGCTGTTGTAGTAGACGCCGACCTCCAATCCCCGTCTTCCAATTGACCATTGCCGTTTGCTTCGCATCCTCCGCAAGCCAAGACCAACACCTTCCCTCGATTCGAGTCGCAAATACCGACAGCCCATCTTCATCGCTTACCAAACGAATACCTCCCGCTCTCCTCGCCACCGGTAATAGCCACCGCCGACTTCCGACATCACGCTTCGCTCACCCTCCGTCGCCCTCTCTCTACCTCTGCCAGGACTCCGCTCCGACTTTACCTCCTTCGATCCCGAAATACCCATCTATTGGGTATCTCGCAATATGTCTGGTCGACCGCAAACTCCTGCTTCTCCTAAGAATGCGAAGGTCAAGTCCCCCGCGCCCGGGGCGCCAGTATTCGGCTGTGGTATGATCAAACCCACGGTGGAGGGCGAGCTCTCGAGGCGCCCATGGCTCGCTCTTTCTCTGACATGCGTACAGAACATGTGCAGGTCTTGTTCGGTCAAGGACAAGAAGTCATGAACAATTCCATCACACATTACAAAATGATACTGCGAGGCATCTTCGACGCCCCCCCAATCGTCCCCCAAACCACGGTCAATCAAGAAAACCGCCCCATCACCACGCTCACCTCCAACTACCTCTGTCTACAGTGCCCCACGACCGTTGCCGAGGAGGATCGATTAAAACACGGGTCCAAAAAAGCCCATCGATTCTGTACGGGAACTCCGACGTCCATGTCGTTGTCCTGTTGCTGACTTGAATCCCAGACGTTGAATCACGAAGCGGTTCCTTGTACTGTCAAATATGCGACGATCTCGTGTGGGATCCAACCTTTGAAGAGCTTCGAGTGCGCAAGATTGGAACTGGAAATTTCACTGGTGAGCATCCAAACAGTGACCGATGGACGAAATCACATGTCACCCCTTCTCCAATCTGAACAAGGACACCCCAACTCATGCTCTGTCCAACACCACCGACTGACTTGATCTCCAGGCCGTAAGAGGAAACACGACGAGCTCTTCACCGACTCGATTAAAGACGACCCCCGCTTCATCTCTGCCAATACCACCACCTCATCGTGCCGCGCAAACGGACTACGGGGCATCTACAATGCTGGCGCCACCTGCTATCAGAACGTTGTTCTTCAAAGTTTCCTCCACAATCCCCTCTTACGGAACTTCTATCTCAGTGATGGACACCAGATGCAGGATTGCCAAGTGCCACACTGCCTCAGTTGCGCCATGGATGACATGTTCCAAGACTTTTATGCCGCTGAAAATACGAACGGCTACACTGCTGCGAATATTCTATCGGGCTTTTGGATTTCTGACCGAAAAGCTTTCGAAAACCTAGTCACCACCAAGGAGCAGGACGCACACGAATTCTTCCAGTTCTTGGCTGAAGAACTGCATGAGCGAAACGGCGATGGTAGGAAGCCCGAGATTGGAAGCGAGCACAGCTGCAATTGTGTTATTCACCAAACATTCTACGGCAAAATGCAAACCACGACGACCTGCCAAAATTGCCATGGGGCCAGCAGTTCAGTACAGTCATTCTTGGACTTGAGTCTGGGTTTGGACCATTTGGTTCAAAAAAGGATTAAGAAGACTGGGCAAAAGAAGCCGAGCCTGACGTTGAAGGATTGCCTCGATGAAGAGTATATCAAGTCAGATAAATGCGAGTACCGTTGCAATCACTGCGACTCGACTCAAATGGCTCGAAGACACGCGAGCATCAAGCGCCTTCCCAACGTCCTATCCATACAGCTAAAGGTAAGTGAACAACTCGAGGACAAATGCTGTCTGGGGGGACACGTCGGCTAATGAGCGTAGCGTTTTGAGTACAAGCAGGGTCGCCATGACCGAGCTGCCTCGAAAATCGAAACCACTGTTGGATTCCCCCTGTCACTCAACATGCTGCCCTACACACATCGACAGCGCAGCCGTGATAGCCGGGAGAATATGGAGCTGGAGAGGTCATGCACCTACGACCTATTGAGTGTAGTCGTCCACGTTGGCGAGATAGAGACTGGCCACTACGTATCGTACTGCAGAGTCGGGGACCAGGTGAGTTCGCTGCAGAAGAAGAATGAGGGAGAGATTCGGCTAACGTTTGGCGTAGTGGTTCAAATTCAACGACCACAAAGTTGAGTTGGCGAGCGTGTCAGAAGTCCTCAATGCGCAAGCCTATCTACTATTCTACATCATTCGCTCTCTAGCTTGAGCTCGTGTGCGTTGATGGACGGTGTGGAAGAGAAAGGGGGCGTAACTAAGATCACAGGAAGCTGTAAGAGAAGGTGGAATATGAAGACTGGACTGGCGTTAAGGCGTTCTCGAGTACACAGTCTAGAAGCGGAAAATATGACCAGAATGGGGATTCATAGCTTGGCGCATAAATGAGAATTGAACACTTTTGTGATGCACCATTAGACAATAACGATTGTCTTCAAGCAAAACGACGACGCAGTTCTAAGCAAGCATCGTGGCATCACTGGGGCGATGAAGAGCCTCTAGACTTGGGCATCGATCGGAGGCCTGGCTCACACCTCCTCGCTCAGTCAATCCGTCTCGGGCCGCCACGTCCACGAGGGACACTCAAAGTTGGCGTAGCAATAGTAATGGTTACTCAAGCCCTCGTGGGCAGGCTCGAAGGTCGTTGGACGAACCTCGAGTGACCGATAGAGCTTGGAAACGATGGGTGCCATTCTCTCGCCGGTACACACGATTACGCGGGACGTCGACGACGTCTTGACGGATGGTTTCAAGAGCCAGCGGGCGGTCAGGGCGACTGAAGAAGCGACGGATCATGGGTCAGCGCGGGAGCGGGAGCCAAGGGGGGGATGCATGGATGGACTGACACTTTGTCTGGCAGTCGGCGTTGAAGAAGGGGGGGTCGATGATGATGCAGTCTAAGCTGCCCTTGAGCTCGCCTGTGACAAGGTTGATAAGCCGGTGGTTTTACTTGAGGTCTGTGAGGACATGGGTAGGGGGAGGCTTTACCGGGGAGCTTGAGAGGTTGTTGGTAGTCATAGTACGTGTACTCGGGAAAGACGCTGAAGCGCTCGTCGTGTTCGAACAGGACCAGTTTTGGCCGGTCTCGGGGGGCTCTCGTTCGCTACGTGAGTGAGCGATCGGGTTCCAAGCAGGATGTTTGTCTAATTGGTTCATTATAGACAAGTCAAACTCACCAGTATGTTCTTCAGCGCAACAAAGGCGCTCGGCGTAGACAAGACGCCAATGGCCGTCGAGGGGGAAGAACCCTGGAGGAGCTGTTCGGCCAAGAGGGCGGCAGATTCGTCCGAATACTATCCCATTTGCTCCAACCAGCAAGTCAGCCAACCGCGTAATAAACCGGTACAGTCAACAGGCACCCGTTTGAGTCAGCGTTACTCATCATCAGGCATATTTTGAGGGTTCGGTCAGGCTTGGCGTCCAGGTGTTATGTAATGGATATGTCCGGGGGGGCGTCGATCAAGAGAAGCCATCTCCACCGCCCGACCGGGTTGTCCTTCCGCCATGGACGTCGAATAAGTTTGAAAAGATGCAATGGCAGCACAGTACCCGCCCCCCGTATCGTGCAGAGCACCAACAAAGTGCAAGAATCGAGTTTCCAACGTACCCAAAACTGCGACTCGTTCCAATCCTCGGCAAAGGCCGCCATGGACAACGGCTCGTCGACAAGGTCGTCAATCTCGACGGCGTCGTCGCTCGGTCCCGTCTTGAGCCTCTCGAACAGTTTCCGGTGGTCGTCCTTTTCGGCCTGGAACTCGGCCAGCGCGGCAAGCGCGTGGCTGGAGAGGGTTCTGGAGACGTTAGCCACGGCGTCGTGGGGTTCTCGGGACCAAGGATCATCGATGGAGGGTGGTGGTTTGGCTTACATGGGCTCGTCCTCGCTATCAGACATCTTGAGCTCAATCTATCCGTGAGTGCGGCCCGGGCTGGCTCTTCGGTATCGCGCTGCGGTCGACGATGCGGTGCGATTGGTGTTTTCCCTGCGGCATCTTCGTGGGGTTATTGAAGAGCTGCCTTTTTGGCGGGGTATTTTCATCACCACCGTCGGCTCCACGGTGTCAGTCCAGGGTAAGCCATAAACGACGACGCACTCGACACTGATTTCTCAACCGAAGGAAACCTGTACAATTGTTCGGACTCGCAGACTCTCTAATCTATGCGGCCCTATTTACGCGGACTGTGCCGGCTAGTCCGCCCAGCCATCAAGACACCCCATCATGCTATTTCGCCATCTTTCCAGATCCCTCTGACAATGTGCCACAGCTTCTTTACAACTCATCCAAGACGTGAATGTACTTCTTGTCCTCGCGCATCTCCTTCTCCGTGGTTGGCGGCAGATCATAGTAGTTCTGGCTTCGGAATCCTTGCTGTTGCGTTTGTCAGTCATGCCATCTCGTGCAATTCACTCAGCCAAGTTACGTACCAAATAGTGGTAGGTGAAGCTGGCGATGTCACCGGGCTCGATGTCAAGATCCTTGAACGTCTTGGCCTCGGGATCAATGATCTGATCGATAAACTCTCGCTCCACCTCATCCGCGGACAGAGTGTGCCACCAGAGAGCCTTGTTCAGCACACCGGCGATGGGCTTGAGGAGCGGCTTGGGGACGTTAAGGTGTCGTCGCTTCTTGTAGATTTCCCTGTCAACCAAGTCGGCAATCTGTCGCATGGTATACTGCTTGGGTCCATAGAGCTCGAAGGTTTGGCCGGCGGTCGAGTCGTCGTAGGCGATCTTCTCCAGGGCAGCACCAAGGTCGATTGACTGAATTATCGTTAGCACAAGGCACTGACGGACATATATGCCTCATATAGCATGGAGTCTTACGTGAACGGGCCAGAACTTCTGCTGCATGTTGTTGGAGGTGAAGAGGTTGGTGACGCCGGCGAGCTTGAGGAGAAGGTTGTCCTCGAAACCGAAGATGGGGGCAGGTCGGACTAGGGTAGTCTCGGGGAAGATGTCTCGAGCAACCTCCTCGCCGCGTCCCTGTTATGTCGTTAGAAGAGACTCTTCAGGTTGCATGGACACCATGTTACTGACCTTGGTGGCATAGAACTCAGAAACAGACTTGGAGTCGGCATTGTGGGAGGAAACGTGGATATATCGGTCGACATCGTACTTGGCGACAGCCTCGACGATACGCTCGGTGCTCTCAACATGAACATCCTCGAGGGAATAGTTCCTATGTATCGCACTGTAAGTCAATTGCTCATGGCTGCTCACTGAGAGCTCCATCCGGCGACATGGGTGACATACTTGGTCGGGTAGTCTCGGCCAATCATATTCACGACAATGTCAGAGTGTCTGACGCTAGCCTCGATGGATGCCGTGTTGTAGAGATCGTATTCCTAAGTAAACAAAAGTTGTAGTAGATTCCTCGGGGAAATGGTAAAAGTTTGATCGGACGGGTAGACATACGACGAAGACGATTCGACCAAGATCTCCCGTCACCTTGAGATGACGCTTGGTCATCTCCTCGCGGAAGGGAACGACGACGGTGCAACCCTGGCGGGCTATGCGGCAATTGTCAGTCTCCGGCTCATCGACGTCCATTGAGCTTCGGGGTTTCATTCTCACCCAGGCGGGCCACAATGTAGCGTCCCAATTGACCGGTTGCGCCAAATACCGTCGCAGTGTGGCCTGGTTATTACATCGTCAGCGTCGTCTCGAGAATTCGTGATCGATCGGATTCGTACCTCCAAGGGAGGATCTGGATAAAACGATAGTCAGCACACGCCATGGCAATGGCATTGACCAATGCATCGAGACATTGGGGCATGGTGCTGTTGGGGGAACTCACCGGCCACCCTCAACTCGGATGATGGGCTTGCCAGTTCGGGTGATGGCAATGTCGGAGAGCAGACGCCTGCCGGGAACATTTCGGCAGACCGTGCGGGCGGACCGCAGAGCGGAAAGAGGCGAAGCCATGCTTTCGGTTGTCGAGAGTGCGCGGGAAAACGCTGGTTTCCCTCTCAATTGGCCTTGGTTCGTCGCGGCAAGCAGTGCTTGGTGATGCTCGGGAATGAAGGTCGACTCTCGGGAACGCTAAAGTCCAGTCACGTGCATCATCACGGGGACCTGGAGCTTCCAGATGCTCCCGTCCGAGCTAGGGGACAGCATGGCCCGTGCGTGATAGATGGTTGCGACAAGTCAGGCTGCCTGTTGCTGGAGCCGCCCTGTCATCGAGCTTCTGACGTTCAGCTTCCTCCAAGCACACATCGACAATCCATCTTCACCCATCCCAACCGCCTCATTCGTCTCGACAGGGAACGCCTCAACGACCCGAACGCACCGGTGAAACTTGGATCTTCTCTCACGTCACGCCCTTCAATTTCTACGCACCGTCCACGACATCTCCCACTCGGTGAGGCGCAAGCTTCCTGCTGCCCTGCCACCCCATCCCTCCTCTCCCACCACATACACACTCCAACTCCAAGATGCCACCCATCATGATGACCGCCGCCGAGGTCATCGCCGAGTTCCTCAACCAGCAACGAGAGAAGACTCCCGAAGATCTTCTGCCCCTCCTCCTCGAGTTCGAGACCCTGTGGGAGCGCAAGCTCTGGCACCAGCTCACCAATGCCTTGGCTGAGTTCTTCAACAACCCCGCCAGTGCCCCTCAACGAATCGCCTTCTACAAGGGCTTCATCCTCAACTTTGCCCATAGAATCAACCAGTTGAAGCTCGTCGATCTTGCCCTCAAGGCCGCTTCAGAATGTCCCAGTACGTCTCGATCTATCGACCCTCCTCCGACTCCGGCGCCCGTGCGCCCTTACTGACTATCCCTTCTTCCCGTAGACGATGAGGAGCGTCTAATCTTCCTCCAAGCCATCGCCAAGAGAGTCAATAAGGAAAACTCTCAAGATGCCTTCGTTTTTGCCTCCGTGGCCGTCGCTCGTACGAAGCTTGACCTCGATGACCTCGAAGGTGCACGAAAGGACCTCGACGTGGCCGAGAGGATATTGGATTCGTTTGACTCGGTCGAGAATGTTGTCCACGCTGCCTTCTATGATGCGAATGCCAGCTATTACCAGGTATGCTCTCCCATGAATGACTAACAGCATGGCACACACTGACCCGGCTCCTCCCTCCAGCGCAAGATGAACTTCTCCATGTACTACCGAACTGCGCTCCTCTACCTCGCCTGCATCGACTTGTCAACTCTTACCCCCGACGAGCGCCACAAGCGAGCCCACCACTTGAGCATCGCTGCTCTCGTTTCTACGAGCATCTACAACTTCGGCGAACTGCTACTACATCCCATCCTTGACGCCCTCGCTAAGAGCGAGCACTCTTGGCTCCGCGATCTCCTCTTCGCCTTCAACCGGGGAGACCTCGATGCCTTTGACGTTCTCTCCGACCACATCGAGTCTAACAAGCTCCTTGATTCGAACGCTGTGCACCTCCGACAGAAGATCTACCTGTCCGCCCTGACCGAGGCCGTCTTCCGCCGCCCCCCTCATGACCGCACCATGAGTTTTGCCACCATCGCTCAAGAGACCAAGATGCACCCCAAGCACATTGAGCATCTCATCATGAAAGCTCTCAGCTTAGGTCTCATCCGGGGAACCATTGACCAGGTGGATGAGGTGGCGCACATTACCTGGGTCCAGCCCAAGGTGCTCGACATGAAGCAGATTGCTGCCATGCGCCAAAGACTGCTCGACTGGGACTCGAGTGTCAACCAGCTCGGTAACTGGATCGAGACAGCTGGCAAGGATGTGTGGGCAGCATGAGCAAGTTAGATGGGACCTTCCAAGAGGTGGTGTCTGTATGTCACCTAAAACAACCAGGCAATGTCCAGTATAGACAATAGAAACCTCTACGTGGGCAGATAATACTTCCATGCCCAAAGGACTGCTATTAATCTGAAATTTACCGCGACGCTAGTGTGACCCTCTTCTGATGCCAACCACCAAGCGGGTTCATGCTTTGTATCATACACCTCTAACACATGGATAGACCATGTATCGTAGGAAACGCCAATACGTTTCTGCCTCCTACGCAGACGGCGTCCCGACCACGTTGATCACACCCACCATCCAGGCAGGCCACCAAAGACACCAGATTAAAACAGGAGTGTACATGCCCCATACATTCCAGCCGAAGCTCGCCTCGCGCAAGAGGTCGTCGATGCCAACGCCCCAAACCTGAGCGGCCGAGTAAATGACCGTCGGGGGGGCGACGACGTTGAGCAGGCCGGCCACACCCCAGCGGGAAACGGGGTTCTTGACGGGCTTGACAAAGCTGAGGGGGGTAGCGAAGAGGCCGATGAGAAAGGCCAGGGAGAAGTTGAGCGTGGCGAGGGTGGAGAGGCACATGCCGAGGACGAGGAGGGAGAAGGACTTTGTGAGCTGGTAGTGCTGCGCGGTGGGCTTGTAGAAGACGGACGTGAGGAGGGAGATGAGGAGGGGGGTGACGGCGGAGATGACGGAAAATATGCCAAATGCGGGAGCAAGCAGCTGACGAGTATTAGATGACTTTGATATATCACTTGGCTCGAGGAATGTGAACTTACGTTGGCGGGAAGCCGGTTAAAGGTGTACAACGGCACGACAGATAGAGCATGGCAGCCTGCAACCGTAACCAGGGGCAGGAAAAGCTGGCGACCCTCATTCCGAATAGCGAGCGAGGGGGGGCTGGTGGCAGCCTTCTTACCCTTGCTCTTTTCCTTCGGCTTCTTGGCGTCCTGGGAGCTCGACTGGCCGCTCTTAACCCATAGCGAAATGGCCATGATGGTAAAGTTGGCGGCCAGGAGCATGGCGCTCGGGAGGTAGGTGCCGATGCTCACGAACCGGTCCGTCTGCATGAGGAGATAGAAGAAGAAGCTCTGGTGCAGGTGCTCCAGCAGGTTGTTGAGGCTGCGGAACGAGCCCTCGACGAGGCGTCCCATGGCCATTTCGTCCTGGAAGCCCTCGCCGTACGGCTGGAGCGTAACGGCGTCGACGTGATACGGGATGAAGCTGCTGTGGGCGCCGGCGGCGTACCCCAACCCTTGAGTCAACATGCCGCGAAGCATGGTCCGAAGGCGGTCGGGGTAGCTGTTGGTATGGTGCTTCATCTTCTGGATAGAGGTGCCCATGCCCATCTGGCCGCCGGCAATGTTCACAATGGAGTTGATGAGGTCCAGGTTGGGCAGCTGGCCGTTGGGGCCGTCGTAGATGATGTGTACGGCCTTGAAAAGCTGCTCTTGCGGGTAGTCGATGGCGATGGCGCCCTGAAGAGCCCCGGACTTGAGAGGCAGGGCGGAGACGAGTTCGGGGTTGTGGGCGTCGTGATAGGCATCGACCCAAGCTTGAGTGCCCGTCTTGCTGTCGGGGGGGACAACCAGAATGATATCCTTGGACCATAGAGACCAGCCTACGATCAGGTGTCAGCTCGTACGTCATGATATCGATGGGGAGAATGAAGACGCACGCTTAAAGTATCGAACCAATGTCAGGGCCAGAGACAAGCCATTGCGATTCAACTGCTCCTCGACATTCTTCCAAGCCGCAACCAAGACGACGGCCTCGGTGGCATCGCCGCGGGGAGCCTGCAGAATGGCGTAGAGGTTCTGGCCCGAGTACTCCTGGCCGGCCGAGTGGTAGGTGTAGTTCTGGCGACCAACCTTGAGGCCCACGCCCGTCAAGATCTCCTCCAACTTGTCGTTTATCCTGCCAATTCCCGTTTAGTGAAGCGCCCAGAAAACGCTCGGCTCGACGGCAGCGGGAGACACGCACTCGTAGTTGTCCTTGTCCACAACCTCGTCCACCTCGTGTCGGTACGCCCTCAGGACATGTTGTTCGCTGCCGCCAAAGTAGGTGTGCACCTGGCCGGGCAGCAAGGCATTCTCGGATATGTACGTTCGGCGCGAGTAGTCGTTGAGGGGCAGGAGGAATAGCCAGATGACGCCGACGATGATGCAGAGGAAGGAGATGTAAGGAGGTAGCTTGAGTATTCGGGGATCGCGACGCAGCGAGAGCGCCGAAGCTAGAGGAAGCGTCTATGTTAGCTTTGAGGGACCAATCGAGGCGAGCGCAGCCTGGGGAGATGCTCACAGAGGAGTCGCGACATGGCTGACAGGCCGACTGGTTGCGCGACGGGCGGACGGGCGACTCCGCAAGACACTCAATCCTCTGAGCTGTCGTCGAGACAAAGTTCCGTGAGTATCCGCGGATCCTAAATGCCACCATGAGTCCGCATGGCTGGAGCAGGTACGTACCCATTCGAGGGGACAGCTCAGCCTGGAGAGCTCCCGCCAGATCCAGGGGGTGGGTACCACTTTATTCGCGTCTGCCACGTGTGGCTTAGCTTGAACAAAGGAATCGCCTGGAAAAGAAGGTGTCATGATTGCCCCGGAGAGACTCACAGCTTTGTAGGCAAATCAGTTCTAGGTCGAAATGAACAATCAAGAAGAGTTAAAAAATATTGACAAACGCCCCGCGGTCGGTGCATCCCAGAAGTCTCTCAATCTATGAAAGACTCTGCTGAAGCAATACGGCCTCCATCCTTCTAAAGTTGTAAACAATGCTGCCAATGACGATATCCCATCCTGTATCTCATGTCTCCTTTCCATACCATGGCAGGTATAAAACACAAGACGTTGCTCGTGCCGTCGGTCAAGTCGACATTTCAGATCGCACTGTAATTACTCCTCGTATCGTCCTGCCTTTTATGTGCCATGTATCCAGTCACCCAGAACATTTCCCAAGTACAATGCCACTCAAAAATACACTACATTCCCCAGTGAGGTCGCTGCTTCACTGCGTCAGCTCAGGGCCCGAGTCGCTGCGTGGTTCCCACGAGCTCCGTCGCGGCACTTCCACCAGGGCCAGGACGGTTGGTCGACGGCAACACTCCAAATCGGCCGTACGTCTTCTGGTCAATGCTGACATAGTGAGGCAGGATAGCCAAAAGGTTGAGCCGAGACTCGATCCATCGGAGAGCCCACTCAGGGGGTGCGAGATACTTGACATAGCCAAGGCCAGCTACCGGGAATCGTGGTTAGTTTCGAATAATATGGATGCTCAAGAATGCAAACATACCGGTGTATCCAACAAGGATCCCACACAAGTGACCGAGAAGGCTGCTCCTTGGCACCAAGGCACCAACAACCAACATCATAAGCAGAGGCATCGTCCACGTAGGGATATGATGGGTGCCAATCACGAGATAGGGGTTTGTTCTGAAGGTTCGGATAGCCTCCATTCCTAATAGGAGGAACACCCAGACGCTACCGTAGTCATTAGCAATCGTCCGAATCAGGCTTGTATCTATTCGAACAGTCCCACCTCGCTCCTACGACAGCATTGTTGCCTCGTAAGATTAATCGCTCAATGAGCACGTATAATACTCCAGGTATCGTTGTTAAGGCTGAGGTCTGTCAGCTACCAAATGTATAATCGAAGTATATCGGTCGTCCTTACGTCCAAAGAATAGAGCCACCGTTGTCAGGGTGCCGTATTCGGCCTCGAACCTCTCCATGAGCGGCGTCAAAGCCAGTATGTTGAGAAGGGCGTGGAAGAAATTCAAATGGATTAGGGGAAACGTCGAAAGTCGATATGCTGTCACACGTAAAAAGTCAGCGCATTTTCCAAACAAGGCATCTGGACACGGCTCACCAGCAAAGATGCTGATCTGGTCAGGGATCAATGCCCCCCATTGTTGCAGGTCCAAGACGGACTGGAATCCAGCCAGCCAGACCGCAAGAATAATTACTATTATCGCCCGAGTGAATAAGGGTAGCCGGGACACGTAGGATCGGGCTCGAAGGGTGTTGAAGCTTTGTACACTCGGCATGGCGATGCGATTCCGGCTGCGCGGAGCCGCCGGGACGTTCGGTGGAGTTGGCGCACGCGACAGGAGGGAGAGGAGGAGAAAAGGTTGTCGAAGTTTCGAGCAGCTGGGAGATGGGAGTCTATTGCAGACTCCAAACCTCAGGGTTAGGGACTGCACCGTTCAGCCCTATGTATCCCTGTATTTCCGCGAACAGTAAGACCAGAGAAATGAAGCAATTCGAAGCCGTGATGACCAGGTGAAACTGGACAGATAGGTTGGCCAGCGGCAGGTGCCGTTGGTCTTATCGCCATGTGACCCGAACTAATTAATTGGCCAGGGGTAAGAAGGCCCGAGGCGCCACAATTGATGACTAACGCGTGCTGTACGAATAAGCAAGCCGTCCCATGGGAACCTCGTTGTTTAAATCTAAGTTGGAAGATATTGCAGATTGTTATTCTGATCTTCTGGGAAGGTTGCTTTGATAGAACTGCCCAACTCAATAAGATTTCAGTTCCTCTCGAAATCTTTCGCTTCTGCGTTGCTTTCTGTTCCTTGTGCATATCACATCTCGTCTCCTCCCCGGCGGAGACCTGGACGTCTTCTGACAGCCGAAAGTTCTGGGGGTGGGCGATGACAGGACGACCCGAACCAAACCACCAGTGTGACCAACCTTCTGGCCTAAAGCACAGCCTGTCGGTCGACTTTCTTCACAGTACGGGGCAGTTGTAGAAGATACGGGGAGGGTACGCCTCCATACAAAGTCACGATGACTTCACTGTTTAGAAACGCTGAGGAATCTGGTACTTTTAAACTGTTTTTAATTTTGTGCAACCTAGGTGTGAAATCATGGGCTCCCTCCCTTTCCGACAAGTTGTGTGAATAAACAATGGGACTAGCGACAGTGTACAACCAACACTGTGCATCGTGTAGGTCCCTTCTACCATCTGCTCTTTGAAAATCAAACCCAAGAGCATACAGGATTAGACGCCGTTGTAACCCAAACCATTTCTCATCCGCCGTCAAGTTGATCGTTTCGTTTATCGCTTGCCAGCCTTGGCCATGGTGTTCAGGGCGCTGCCGTTCTTGAACCACTCAATTTGGGGGGCGTTGAAGGTGTGAGACAGAGGGACCTCAAAGGAAGCGCCATCCTTGGGGTGGACAGTCATGATCAGGGGCTTGCCGACCTCAAGGGTGGTGCAGGGAAGATCGATACGGTCCGTGGGTCGGATCTTGTCGTAGTCGGCGGGTTCAGAAAAGGTCAAGGGCAACATACCCTGCTTCTTCAGGTTGGTCTCGTGGATACGGGCGAAGGAGCGGGTGATGATGGCAAGGCCACCAAGATGGCGGGGCTCGAGAGCGGCGTGCTCTCGGGAAGAGCCCTCACCGTAGTTCCAGTCACCAACGACAACCCAGCGGATACCCTTGGCCTTGTAGTCACGGGCGACATCAGGAACAGCACCCCACTCGCCGTTGGAGTAGTTCTGGATGTTGTTGGCCTCCTCATTGGCCTCGTTGGTGGCACCGATCAACATGTTGTTGGAAATGTTGTCAAGGTGGCCACGGTACTTGAGCCAGGGGCCAGCCATGGAGATGTGATCGGTAGTAGTCTTGCCCTTGGCCTTGATGAGGATGGGGAGATCCTTGGCATCCTTGCCGTCCCAAGCATTGAAGGGGGAGAGGAGCTGGAGGCGGTCGGAGGTGGGAGAGACGTCGACGGCAACGCTGGCACGGTCGGCAGGAGGGGCCTGGTAGGTGTTCTCACCTGGGTCGTAACCGCGGCTGGGGAGACCGTCGCCGGTGGGAGGAGAAAGCTTGAACTCCTTGCCATCCTTGTCCTTCAGAGTGTCGGTCAAGGGGTTGAAGTGGAGAGAACCGGCAACGGCCAGGGCAACGACCATGTCAGGAGAGGCGACGAAGGAGTGGGTGGCGGGGTTACCGTCGTTTCGGCCAGTGAAGTTACGGTTGAAGGAGGAGATGATAGAGTTGGCAGTGCCCTTGGGGACGTCTCGACGATCCCACTGACCAATGCAGGGGCCGCAAGCGTTGGCGAGAACAACACCGCCAAACTCCTCGAAGGTCTGAAGCTGACCATCGCGGGCAATGGTGGCACGGATCTGCTCGGAACCAGGGGAAACGGCGAAGGCCGAAGCGGCCTTCAGGCCGTGGTTGAGGGCGTCGCGGGCAATGGAGGCAGCGCGGGACATATCCTCGTACGACGAGTTGGTGCAGGAGCCGATCAGGCCGACCTTGAGCTCCTCGGGCCAGTTGTTGTCCTTGACGGCCTGGCTGAACTTGGAGATGGGGGTTCCCAGATCAGGAGTGAAGGGACCGTTGATATAAGGCTCGAGCTCGCTCAGGTTGATCTCGATGACCTGGTCGTACTCGGCACCCTCGTCGGCTCGGAGGCCATGGGCGTACGCGCGGGCGTAGTCACCAATGTCCTTACGCTTGGTGGCAGCAAGGTAGTCGTACATTCGGTCGTTGAAGGGGAAGACGGAGGTAGTCGCACCAATCTCGGCCTATCTTGATGTCAGCATTCTGTGATTCCATCGCGCAGTTCCATGCTGTGAACTTACACCCATGTTCGCGCAACTGGCCATGCCAGTGCATGAAATGGTGTCGACACCATCACCGTGGTACTCGACGATGGCACCAGTACCACCCTTGACAGTCAGGATATCGGCGACCTTGAGAATAATATCTGCACACCACATTAGCGAAGTTAACAGCCAAGGGGCCAGTTTATTTACCCTTGGGGCTGGTCCAGCCGCTGAGCTGGCCGGTGAGCTTGACACCGATAACGTTAGGGGCCTTGAGCTCCCAGGGAAGGTTGGCCATAACGTCGACGGCATCAGCACCACCAACACCGATGGCGGCCATACCAAGACCACCACCATTGGGCGTGTGAGAGTCGGTACCGATGAGGAGACCACCGGGGAAAGCGTAGTTCTCGAGAATAATCTGGTGGATGATACCGGAGCCGGGGCGCCAGAATCCGATGTTGTACTTGGCACAGGCGGAGGCGAGGAAGTTGTAGACCTCCTTGTTGATGTCGATAGCGCGGGCAAGATCCTTGGCACCACCCTTTTGAGCCTCAATCAAGTGGTCGCAGTGGACAGTGGTGGGGTTGGCGACCGAATCCATGCCAGCGGACATGAACTGGAGAATGGCCATCTGAGCGGTGGCATCCTGGCAAGCAACACGGTCAGGGCGGAGCTTGAGGTAGGACTTTCCACGCTCGATCTCTTGGTTATGAGGATCGTCCAAGTGAGAGTAGATGATCTTCTCAGCGTAGGTCAGAGGGCGGTTCAGACGAGCTCGGACAATGTCCAAGACGTCGTTGAACTTCTTGTAGTTGATGTAGGTGTTATTCTCGTGGATGTTCTGGTGAACCTGTAATGCGGGGCCCGAGGGCGCAAGTCAGCCGCCATTCCACATGAAAAATCCGGGTACAAAACGACGAAAGCAAAATGCAGCCGTCGCGCTCTGCCATGTCGCCATTGTCGCTTGCGCTCCCCCTCTTTGACTTTTGGCTCGTATTTGTGTTCATATCGTCCTTTTTTTCATGTCGCTCTATCTCCGTCTTGAGTCTTGGATTTGCCGGTGTTGCCGAGCAAGCTTCCAAGGGCCCTGGACACCTCTGGGTGCAACACCAAGCACACAGTGACATCAGCGGCCTCTAGACAAATTGGTCGCCGAGAACGCTAGTAAACCCACTTCCCCCAGCGCCAAAGGTGGGAGAGATAAGGGCCTTCTTGCCGCACCGCAGACATTCGAAATCACACAAGAGCAGAAAACAATGTGAAGCTTACCTTGCGGTCGAGGGGGCTGTCGGAGACAGTGGCCATGCGGCGGATGCCCGTCGAGACAATGCTCGCAGAGGCTCGGCTCCGGGCAATGCTGCCCAGAACCTGTCGGGAGACAAGCATTGTGAAGGTTGGAGAGTGGACGAGAGGGTTTGGCGTCCAATTGAGGGGAGAGGGTCTAGGAGGGGTATCACAAGGAAGGAAGGAAAAGAGGGAGGCTCTCGTCAGAAGAGTTGAGGGGAAAGCTCTCTATTAAAGGGACGAGAGGAAGAGGTGTTTTTTTTAGGCCGGGGCACCTCCAGCCGAGACCGAATAACTTCGACTGCTGACCTGGGGACTGCGGGATGTTACTTTTGCGCACGGTAGAGGTGAGGTACCTGCCTTCAATGTTGTGCTCATCCCCAAACGGCCCACGGTTAAAGGGCAGGTCCGGCAGTCCGCACGCCCTTGCCCCAAATGCTCCCCCAAATCGTCACCCAAATGCGTGCTCCGTTTCCTACACCTACCCCCGTGGATCCCTCGCGGACCCACCGTTGCGTTCTCTCCCCTGTGAGGCCGCAGCCTCCAGCGCCCGCGTCCCCCGGGCTCCCAACTGAAGTGCCCACTGCAGCAGGTGGCGGGTCCATCGACCACGGGCCAATCACATCGAACCAGAATATAATCGGCACATCCATTTGGGTCCCCCCTTCGTCATAGACCATAACCGAAACCTCCACTCTGCCGAGGGAACAACCTTTTCGCATGTCACTTCGGTCAGACTGACCGCGGGTAACGCACGATTGCTGGCTCGCAAGAGTACTTGCAACATTGGACTTTTCCAGGATATCGTGGACCGTGTTCGAAACTGTGCTGCAAGTACCTTCTTTCCGCAGTCTCTGGCTCGGTCGGCCATCCATAATCCAGCCACCCCCTCACCCATTTCCGACCAATCCCGTCGCTCTCAAATCGCCCTGCCCCATGTTCCTCTCCCCAGACCGACCCCAAACGACGTGAACATGATGAAAGAAAGCCCTTGTCAACACGTTCCCTGTAACCAAGAAAAATAATCATCAGACATCGTCACAGACTTGGCCTGATCAACACGCAAGCGACAATCGAGGTAACAGTTCCTGCTGCCGCGGCCATGGACTCAATCGCGGCCATGTCACAACAACGGCAACATCAAGATAGCAAAGAACCGAAATGCCCCATTCCAGTTGCGATTGAGCTTCATGATTGGTCTCGCTCTTAGCCCCGTTCCGGCCCCTCTCCGCCATCGAGGCCCTGGCCTCCTTGAGGCGTTGCGGCTTGCTGCTGCGGGAACAGAGGAAGTGGGCGAAAAAGCTGCTTGCGTCAGAGCCTGCCCCAGCGTCCGATGGAGCTCAAGGCCGAAGAATGCCCCGGACACCGACCGGACCTGGACGGACCTTCGGCTTGGACCTCGACGTTACGAGTTCGATTGCCACGGCTCCTGTTCGGTTGGAGGGCTTCGGCCGTCTCTTGGACAGGAAAATGACACCTGGGTTGCCGCAGCATCATGTGCGTTCAGAAAGGAGTTCTCAAGGAAAGCCTCGGGATTCTCCAGTGCGGTCGGGCTTGAATTCCGGCGACGAAGGGTTCCTCAGCATACCCAGCGAAATGAAGCCTTTCACGATGCTCGGTATGAAGACTGGCAAGCAAAAATCCTTACACCAGCAAACCCACAACACGTCCACATCCACACGCCCATGGTCACTGCTCGGTACGAACTCCGGGATTCCATTTCCACCTCCACCAACAATAATAGATGATTTTCAATAGATGGAAACCTATCCTGGAGCCCTCGACAGCCTGTGCGAGTTTCCACGCCAGATGTCTAGAAATATATTCACCATTTCCTCGAGGCCTCGAAGACTCCTTCAAGTTCGATACAGGTGCGAATACTTCCCGCTTCATACCTTCATACCTCCTCCCCTCATCTGCTTCTCGTCTCGCCTGTCTTACACGAGTCTTTGCTTCCTCGGATGCGTCCTCGGTTGACAGGCGCGGCAGCGGCAAAGACCCCAAGCGGCTCCACGCATCAGCAACGGCCTTGATGCCAACCAGGTCAAAAGGGATGGATGACAATTCTCCACCCCTTGGCCGGTTTCTCGTTTTCCAGCACTTCCCCGGGCATTCAGCACCAGCATCAGCATCGTGGTCCCCAGCAAGAAAGGTCTGGAGACCTTCAAAGTCCACTCGGCTGCGCAACACTGGGGGCAACGGAGCAGAATAATTACCGCATGGCGCCCTCGATGCAGCTTAGCATCCGCGGCGACTCCATTCCTCAAACAGGGCCCCGTCCCCCAGAGCCTGGGCCTTGCAGAGGAAAATTTTAGGGCCCTTGTCGCTTCTGCTGCTTGTGAGACCTCGCGACCGTCTCGGACCAGCGGCTTTTACTTCGGTCGCCGTCTGTGGCGCTCGCTGATGGCGGTGTTACGAGACTTGGCCTCGGTCCCCGAAAACTAAGGCAGCTTTTCTGGCCTCCGTTCACAAGGAGCACCGTTTCGCTGTGACAAGAACGCTGTGGCGAGCTGTTACATCCGTCCCATGTCCCTTGCCAGCCCTCGAATCAACCACCCCTTCTCCCGCACCGCAGACCGCCCAGTGTGTTGGCTCCCGTCCAATCGCAGGCGACGCGATTACCACCCATTACCGAAAGTCCTCCTATTGCTCCCATCACCCATCCTCTTTTCCTCGGTTTCAGCCGCATCGCCGCCCAACAACCACTTCTTCCCGCTGGCGGACGACGCCCCATTTTTCTTGACCTTGACCTTTCCGCCAGTGGTTAATTGCACACCCGGGACTCTCGTTTCCCCAGAAGGCAGTTCAAAACAGACCACTTCGAATGAAGAGTGGATATTGGCCTCAAGCCCATGCCTTCACCAGGAGAGCCTGGCTGTTCTCAGTTGCGCTGGTTGAACATATTTACCGGGTTTCCGAAGGACACGCACGGGGCCTCTGTGCCCCGAGCCAGATTTCCCCAGACGGGCAATTTGTCACATGTCCCGTTTAAATCTCCGGAGCCATGTGATCTGTGGCTGATGAACCCGTGGCTGAACATTGAGCCCCATTTCAAAATGGACCAAACTCTGTGGCTGATAACGGTCGCCACGATCTGTGGCGCACAGTCATCTCACCCCGCATTGTCTCGAAACATGATCGCACTGTCATCCGGCACTGTCTCCCCACGGAAAAAAATTGGTTATCGCCAACTTCAACAAGCGTCGAGACATCCACCGTCGAACACAGTATCGAAGAATCAGCGCTCCACGTTCGGTACCGGTGAACAGTCCTCAATAAGTTCGAGAATTCCTCTGCGTCAATTATACATTCACAATGGGTGTCACGAATAAGCGTACCATCACCAAAACGAGGCGAAAGACCAGGTCAGTTTCCGTAGAATTACCCATCGTTGCCGTGCGCACTCTCTAACTTGCACATAGGGACGTCGATCAAATCAAAGCCGACCTCCTCTCCCCCAAGCATCTCGCCCAGTGGAAAGACACAAAGGCCTCCGAAGACCTCCCCGGCCTCGGCCGACATTACTGCACCGAATGCGCCAAATGGTTTGAGACTGACGTGACTTTGGTTGCGCATCGCAAAGGGAAACCCCACAGGAGAAGGTACGTTCTATACATGGGGTATTTTCCCAGTAATTTCGTTACATATCCCCTAACTTCTATTTCCCAGGGTCAAGCAGCTTGCCGAAGAACCATATACCCAGAAAGAAGCCGAGGCGGCTGTCGGTTTGGGAGTTGTGGACAACGGCAAGCGAACTCGCACTACCGATGCTGAGGACGACATCGACATGGCAACTTGAGGTTCCTCCCACTTCTTTCCGGGCAATATCGGCAACGACGCTGTCGTCATGTCCAGCGACCACCCATTCCTTCATATTGAGCCGCCCGGATTCGATGATAATATGGTCCTCTTGATTCTGCGCGGTTTGGCTTGATCGGGTCTCATTGGTCACACCTTGTTCTGCCATTCCTTCACCTAAGCCCGCGAGCACGGGGTCTGACCAGTCCACTAGTCCGGCCACGAGTGGTTCCCCGAGCATTTCCTCTTCCCCCTCTCGTCGAAGCACCTCGCGTCGCGGGGACTCGCGATTGTCGTGTATCTGTCGTAGGCGTGGCGAATTTCGATGACTTGGTGGTTGTGGAAGGATTTTCGACAAATGAGGTATCGGTAGTCCTGTTCACTGGTCAGATGTGAATATGGTGGGTACAAACTGTCACTTACATAAATGTCATCTCACCATCATCTCCCCGAGTTGACGAGGTGGTGGCACCGGGATGTTCCCCTGGGCGAGGTCTCTCTCGACGAAACGACTCGGCGACAGGGCCCTTCGAGTGTGTGAGTAAGCTCAGATACCATATATACACAGAAGGAAGAAAAATAATTACCTCGGGGAAGTCGACGCAAAAAGCGTTCATGTTCAACCCATACAGAAAGCTAGCAAAGGACTCCGTAAAACGTGAAAGGCTCTCGTGCATGAGCTGGAAATGCATCATATTCGCCTCGAGGTCTGCCATGGCGTCCGACAGCTCAGCAAAGGCGGGCTCGAAGGCATTCAGTGGAAACGGCGCATCACCATCGCCAGCATGACGAGCTGAATCACGGAAGGATGATCGCGACGAGGGACGGAGCGGGGTCGTCGGACGCGACGTTCGTGAGCGAGAGTTAGATCGCTGCCGCTCGCCGGACATTTTAGGGGCCGTGTTTCAGTCGATTAGTTCCTCTTGGGCGGTTTTTTATTGATGTGTAGCTGGTTACGGGTGTGTTGGCGACAGGACGGCGCGTGAGGCATAGAATTGGATTGTCGTGATGTTTGAAAGTCAACAATCAAAGCGTGGTGGTCTGGCGCCACAGCGTTGGACCGCCCCGCAACGACATCGTTGTGGCGGTGCGGTTCGGATAGATCGCCCGACAGAGCTGATAGTCGCTTGTGTACTGTCTCCGTATCATCCCTCTAGGAGACGTTTTCTGGCTAATAGTTATGGTAATTTATGCTATAATACACTTACATGAGATGTTGTGTTTCTATCTCGGGTATCTGCAACCGTTTACCGGTATTTTTGTTTTCTTTGACAATTGCCTGGGAGATACGCGGTTGGTCGCTTCTCCTATTCACCCATGTCGTGCACATCCTGAGCAAGGGTCAACATGGTGCTACGGCTGACACGACGAATATTGCGAGAATCAATGCCCAGGCAAGGGGGATGGGCAGGCCAGATATTTATGAAAATGCCATACGACCCTATAAATTTATCGGACGAGAGGCGCTCGGGCAACGAATGTCACCTGCGTGGTGTGTTGTATTACTTGTTACTAGTTGCTCCAGGGTAAGAATGGCGAGAGCGAGAGCGAGTGATGGAGGAGGATTCGTCGGCGTCACTGTCGCCTCGTTCACACCCTTTTCGCTTCTCAGGAAGTAGTCACTGGAACTATCGACGCGTACGGTTGCAGTCCCATGTCTAATAGAATCGCCTCTCCTTGGGTGAACTTGCCTTTTTTACCTGGCTATCTTGCCCTGCGCTCAATGACAGGTACCTCAATGACTAACACGGTTCCTGATCCCCAACGCTGGATCCAGGCCTTCTAATTAAAAGGCTCTGTCGTCACTTCCCTTTCCGCATTGGCTCCGCGGGGTCCGCGCAAGTCCCGCACTTGACGGACAGCCTCTTCTTCCCGCCTCGTGGCAGCCCAATTCATCTCATCCCATCATCCGTATAAAATTTATTTCGCCTGCCTACTCCTAGCCCTCGCTCCTCTCGACCATCCTCACTCTCCCCGGAGACCCCTTGAGCTACCAGAAAACGTGGTCAGCCCCGTGCTCCCCCCCGCGTTGCTGATTCAAGGGAGGCCGCCGCCAGGCTCGTATTGATAAATCACTGTTCGTCATCTTCAGCTTGCGCCAGTGCTCACGCGCGCATCAATCCTGGCTGGTTCGCGCTCCGCCACCTATGAAACCCCAATTGCGACGATTTCTATGCCCAGGTAGACTCCGTCCGAAGCCGACTACGCCGCTTTTGAGCCATCTTCCGGTGCAACCGACTCTCGCTGTCAGATATCCTGTCAGACACTGCCAACATCCGTTCTCGACCTCTGGACCTGCTGGGACGAAGAAATTCATACCCTTTCCCATTGAATCACCAGCTCAGCCTCATACAGCTGCGCTTCGAAACTCAATTCGCAATTCCAGGACCACCGGCTATCAGCTTTGTCCCCAACCTTTACTCACAGCTCACACCGTCACCCGCAAGAGAACCAACGAAACTGCTACTCCATTGACACCTAAACATATTTGTATTGAAGCAAACCTATTATATCCTAGCGTTGTAGCTGCCACTGTTGTAGCTGCGCTGTTCATTGCATCATTCTGGACCTCTGGGAATCCTCCGACTCACTCGAACCCCGAAGAATACGCTGAAATCATGGCCCTCGAAATGCCCCCGGGACGTCCGGGAAACCTCACCGCGGACCAGGAAGACAAGCTTCGCAAGCTCTGGGCTGCCATCTTCCAGCTCACAGGCGTTGCCGATGAGGACAACTCCACTCCCAGTGACTCGACTTCGACAAAGGAGAAGGAAGACGTGAATGCCGCCGAGGGCGACGGGCATAAGAAGAAGCGGTTTGGAGTGTTCCGGAGGAAAGGCGACGCGAAGTCTGGAACCTCGACTCCTACATCCACTGAGCCCAAAGATGGTGGAGAGGACGACAAGTATGGTCAAACCAAGCAATACTACGAGACTCTGGCTAAGGAGACCCCCGAGTCTATCCGCGCCACCATCTGGAGCATGGTAAAGCATGATCACCCCGACGCTCTTGTTTTGCGATTCCTCAGAGCCCGCAAGTGGGATGTTGAAAAAGCACTTGTCATGCTGGTATCGACAATGAACTGGAGGCACTCGGATATGGGCGTTGACGACGATATCATGAAGAACGGGGATGGAGCCGCCATCGAGGACGAAAAGAACGCCGATTCACCCACAAACCAGGTCAGCAAGGATGTCATGTCCCAACTTCGGATGGGCAAGAGTTTCTTGCACGGAACCGACAAGAGCGGGCGACCCATCTGCGTTGTTCGTGTTCGCTTGCACAAGCAGGGCGAGCAATGCGAGGCGAGTCTCGAGAGGTACACTGTCTACATCATCGAGACGGCTCGCATGGTCCTCCAGCCTCCTGTCGACACTGCGGTGAGTGGATATTCTTGCTCGGCTTCTCGAAACTATGCTAACGGATACATGATAGTGTGTTGTGTTTGATATGACTGGATTTTCCATGGCCAACATGGATTACACGCCTGTCAAGTTCATGATCAAGTGTTTCGAGGCAAACTACCCCGAATCCTTGGGAGCTGTTCTTGTGCACAAGGCTCCATGGATTTTCCAAGGTACGTTGATGAATTCGTGGCATATGACGGAGCGCAGTGGACTAACGGTATAAAGGCATCTGGAAGATTATTCGAGGCTGGCTGGATCCTGTCGTAGCGGCTAAGGTCCACTTCACCAACAACAAGGCCGAGTTGGAGGAATTCATCGAGCCCGGCCGCATCATCAAGGAACTCGAGGGTGACGAGGACTGGGAGTACAAGTATATCGAGCCCATTGCTGGCGAGAACGACAAGATGAAGGACACAGCCACGAGAGACCGTCTCCTTGCAGGCCGCGAGGAACTGGTCAAGAAATTCGAGCATGCCACGCGCCAATGGATCCGCAACCCCGACGAGGCCATCAAGGCAGAGCGAGAGCAGCTGTCCAAGCAGCTCAAGGAGGACTACTGGAACCTCGACCCATACATTCGTGCGCGTACGCTGTACGACCGCCAGGGATCGATCCAAGATGGTGGCAAGACGGACTGGTACTCGCCCAAGCCGGCGACGGCGGTCGTGGCTGAGACTTCGGCCGACGACGTGGACTAATCACCACCGAACCTGAGACCTATTGCTATGGAGTTGGAGGTAGACGGAGACATACACCTAAAACAGACGGTATAAAAAATTAGACTGTAACGCTAGAAGACCTGGTTGTCAAGTCATGCATTTGGTGGAGGCTACTGGCCATTGATTGCATCACAGCGAGGCGGTTTTGATGGGATACTAGATTACCCAAGGATACACGATTTGAATATCAATGGCCAATGACAGTTTACGACGACTTGTCTAAATGCGAGACTTGATTTCCTCGCAAAGCTCCTTGAGTTTGTCCATGTCGGCGGGCTTGGCGGGCCAGCCAACGACGAGGCCTTCCTCGTTGTTTGGCTTGGGGATCTGTCACGTGTATGAGTAAACAGACGGGCAATACGTGGTGGTGATGGTCAATTGGGATCGACGTACCATGTGAAAGTGAACCTAGAAAGCGGTTAACTTAGACCATTTGTACCGGACCGTTGAAGAGGGGAACTTACGTGATGGACCTCTTGGTGAGCGATGGTGCCGTTATTCTGGAGCACGTTATAGTCAGTGGCCCCGGTAGCTTTTACGAGCTTCTTAACCGTGGGCTATTTGCAGTGACGATGCGTGTTAGTCTGCTGCTTCGTACCATCTCGCGCTGCGAGCTTGGGATAGGTTGGGCTGAAGGCTTACCAGGACGTCGACGAGGTGGTCATCGGGAATATCGACAAGCTTGGCGCCGTGATACTTGGGAATGACCAGCTGTGGGATGAGGTATGCATGGTCAGTTGAATTCTTTTATGAAGATGTTGAGAGAAATGTTGGGAGATGAGGGAAGCTGAGAGGCCGGTGGACGAAGGGAATGCCGAATGCCGACGAAGATGAAGACGAAGTCATCGAGAAGCAAAAGCAGAGGTAAACATACACTGTGGCCCTTGCTGGTAGGACCAATGTCGAGAAAGGCGAGAACCGTGTCAGTTTCGAGAAGCTTCATGCAAGGGATTTCGCCTGGTCGCGAAGATGGAAGTCAGCATCACTGGCATGGAATATAACGATGGTACCACGGTGGGGAGAGCTCGGAGAGAGGGGTGAGAGGAGGGGTGAATGGGATTGTGACGTGCCCTTGATGACTTTGCAGAAGATGCAGGCGGCGTCGGAGGCAATCTTGGAGGCCATTGCGGATGAGCGGAATTGAATTGTAGACGAGATGTCTCTGGGTTGTGCGAAGATAATTCGACAACGTAGGAAGAGAGAGAATTGTAGTCGAGTGAAGTGATGGATGATAACTGCTACTGTTCAGGTTGGTGGGCTTGCTTGGTGGGTGCATTCCACCAGTTCCTCAGGCATCAACGAAAGTAGGGGTTATAAGGACCAAAAAGACCACAGACTGTCGGAGTGGGACCTCCCATCGAACTCACCTCTTGCCTTTTACCAGATGTGACCGTGGAATGGCCCAACAGACTCCGTTCAACCAATCTTTGGCAACTCTTCGTCTGGAAGTTCCAGATTCGAATTTTTGTTTTTTGCCCAGATGTCAAAATGGCAGATATTCATGAACCCGCAGATGTCATTATTGGCATTTTTAAACCGCGTGCTGCATTTCATTTCGCCCTGCATCTCGGACTGGCCGTTTCTTGATTCCAGGGCTTTCAGGCTTCAAAGGCTGGGCTGAGTTGTGTGGCTGGTGCGACGGAGATACGTCATTGTTGCAGGAGGGGTCATTTCCATTTCCCAACGGCCATTAACGTCAACCCCACCACCACCACCAGGCTCCTCCAATGGTGTAGGACAACGCGACAAACCTGATCACTTCTTCTTCTACAGCTTAACCCACCCCTCCTCTATTGGCACTTCCTTTCGGCAAGTCTTCCTGCTTAGGCTTCTCTCCAACCATTTCAGGCTCCCGTCCTCGTGCCTAGAAGGAATACCGAGTTCGAACCGCCCGAACAAAAGACAACAACGCTCCGCCCTGTTTCGTTGTCCGAAGACGACCCATACGCGCATATATACACACCTACATAGCCTCACCCTTCGCTCGACCGAAAGCGCGCATCTCCACGGACTGAGCAAACAGACAGGGCAAACCAAACACCAGTCAACCCTCCGCACCACCCACGATGGCCGAGTTCATCAGCACTCCTCTCTTTGGCGGCGCAATCGTCGCTGACCTCCCCTCCAACTTTGCCGACGTCAGGTGAGGCGCTCCTTTCCCCATGCGCATTGCTCTCCGGCCGCGCCATCTTGCTGACCCGAGGGCTTTTCTCGCCCCCCCCGGCCGCGCAGCAAGCTTCGCCAAGTTCCCGACAGCCAGGAGGTCTGGATCGACCAGAATGGCTTCACCAGCATCATCTTTGACATCACCGAACGGGTCGGCAGTTCCGGCACCGGGCCCGAGATTGACGGTCGCGCCATGACGACCCATCTCGAGGACCTGGTCGGATCGGACATCAACTCCGTCAAGATCTGGAACACCGCCGAGACCGAGTTCACCCGCCTCGAGTACGTTTTCAACCCCGCCCCCTTCGAGTGTTTTCGCCCATAGCTAACATGTTGTTTCGTGTCGCAGACCCGGCACGCCCGCCTACACGCTCATCTCGACGCAGACGCCCGAGGCCCAAAAGCCCCGCGATGCGACGTCGGCCCCCGACTTCACCGCCATCATCCTGACGCTCCTGCGCCTCGAGAAGCTCAAGACGGACATCCTCATCACCATCAACGTGCCGCACATCAAGGGCGAGTACGACGAGGAGGACGTGGACCTCGAGCTCGGCCGCCAGGGCAAGCTCATCGGCGACGCCGTCGAGTACTCTGCTCGTATCTGGGCCTCGTTCAAAATCAAGGACTGGGGCTTGTTTGGAGCGGCTTGAATGGATATGTATGGGCAAGTCTGGTTGAAGGGGCGGATGGGGGAACGGAAGTATCTATCAGACCGGGGGAAAGGATATCTTGGCTGCGATGAATATCACGACCGAAACGACAACACATGCTCTTTTCAGGAAGGAGTTGGAATAACGAAGAGGTGGAGGGCTTGGTGACATCTATATGCTCTACGGATAGGAATTGGAAAGACCGGCAGCAAGTTGGGGCTTTCTTGTATCTTGACCGAGTCGATACTACTGAATCAAGGTTGCACACATGAATCAACTGGCAAGACAAGCTTTGTTATGAAAAAAGAACTGTTTAAACGAGTATAATCTAAAAACCTTTATCGTAACTCATCATCGTCGAAACATTAAACCGGAGTATGCGTGCTTGTGCATTATGCTCTTCAGCACAAACAGTCCAGCCCGCAGACACTCTATGCCTCATCCCCGAGCGTCATGTCAACCATGTTATCGGCCAGCTTCTCTACTGCCGTCTTGCCCGCCTTTCCCTGCTTCGCCCACTTCTCCGCAACCAGCCTCATGACGTCCTTCTGAGGACTCCCCGGGTTCTCGCCCCTCACCACGGCCATCTGCTCCTTGACGAAGGCCTGGTACTTGCTGGGCGCCTTGCCGCGAGGCACGGGCTTCGTCTGCGCCAGCACGCCCTTGCAGCTCCCGCACCGGTGGCGCGCCGGGTCGATGCTCCGCGAGTGCCGCTTGAACTCGGCGCCGCAGTCGCCGCACGTCCAGACGTACTTGAAGTCGATCTCGTAGCTGTGCTTGGTCGTCACCTGGATGCCGTGGCCGCCAAAGGCCGCCGAGCACTTGGCCGCCCAGGCCTTGAACTCCCTGCCGTGCGGGTTGGTGGTCATGCCCGTCACCATGAAGTTGGCGAGGTGGCAGAACTCGTGCGCCATGACGTTGAGGAGCCGGTGCTCGTCGTCGATGACCTTTTCCGCCAGCTCGATGGACGCGTGGTGATTGTACTCGACCTGCGCCTGCGACCCGTCCGCCTTGCGCCTGCGGATCGTCTCCCGCCGCCAGCTCGCCCGCCCCGCCGTCGTGTTGAGCGTCTTTGTCCAGACGAGCTTCACGCCGCCCGTCGACTGTGCCAGCTCGGCAATCTTTCCCTGGGTGATTTCGGCGTCGAGCTCCTTGAGGAAGCTCTCTGCTAGGGCGTGCTTTCTGGCATCGAATGCCTTTTTGGAGTCCTTCTTGGGAGATTTCTGAGGGCTTGCCTTGGACGGACTCTTGGTGACTGGTGGAAGCATAAGTTTCCGCGGAGAGTGCTCGTCGTTCCAATCGTTGACCAGCTCCTGGCTCCAGAAGGCGTCGGTGCTGGGACGGTGAGGAGTCTTGGGGATCACGATTCGCTTGGTGGGAGACATCAACCCCTTCGGTCTGGAAGCCTTGGGAGGTGTACTCGGAGGTGTGGTGAATCGGTTGGCGGCTGGAGGTTTGTTGTCGTCGTCCGAGAACTCCTCAAGCTGAATGCGAAGCTTCGAGAAGGTGTCTCCTAGATCAGAAGCGGTTGTTGTAGTTGTCGACGTGTTGCCAGCTTTCTTCTTCTGTGACGTCTTTCCTCCCTGAGCTTTGCTCTTTGTTGAGGTGGTTCGCTTCGTTGAAGAGACATCGTCCTTCTGCTTATCCGATGAGGTTTGTCGCTGACCGGGTATCCTTAGTTTGAAGAAAGGAGTGTCTTCAGTTGGAGACATCGGTTCATTTGATCCGGAGGGTATCCGAGTTTTCGACGTAAGAGGTTTCAGCCTGAGTTTCCTGCTGGGCTGGAAGGGCGACCCGTCTGATCCAGAATCAAAGGCAGAGTCATGGCTACTGTCGGAGGAGTCTTCTTCGGCCGTCTTGTAGACGCTGGGATCTTCGTCCTCGGTCTCTTCTCGTGCCGTTTCAGTCTCCGAACCGCTGCCCGGATCTTTTGCGAACTTCCATGCTCTTGACTTTTCTTTCACTGCAGCTTGTGAAGCCTTCGTATTTGTCTCTTTCTTGGGTTGTCGTGTCGCTCTCGACACATTCTCCCGAAAGCTTTGGATTCGAGGAAGCACATCGTTCTTCTCCGTCCCAGAGCTGCCGGGTTGTGAAGGCTTCTGCTCAGGTTCTTTCCGAGGCCCCGTGATTGTCATTGACCTGTTTCTTTGTAGATTTCGGACCCTGGTAAGGATATTTTCCTCTTCAGAACTGCTGCTGGACCCGCTGAAGTCGTCGTCCGAATCCTCAACGATTGCCTGTCGCCTCCTCCGAGATGCTCGCGCACGAGGTTGAGGCTCATCATCTTCCGACTCTACATCGGATGACGGACTCTTGCTTGGTATTTCCTTGGACCCTTGCCGCACCCTAGACCGGGGTTCTCTCGTCCTCCCCGTGTCGCCGGTTTGAGAATTCCCAAGCTCCTCGGAACCCCATCTTTGAAAGAGCGGGTTGGCCGTTGCTTGGCTTGAGTCCCCGAGCCTGCGGACTCGCCGAATTCCAGATTTCGAAGTGGACTTGGAAGCTGTCGACTTCGTTTCGGTCTTGGATGCCGCTGGCTTGGGTTCCTTGGTTGCCCTGGCGTTGGATTTAAGCACGAGGGCGTTCAGGTCGGGCAGATCGTCGTCGCTGGAGGGACAGCATTCTACCAGGCGAGCCATGGCGAGAATGTAGGCATGCAGGTTGGTGGGCGGTATAGTATTGGTAAAGGTAAAGGCCGGTGAGTTCCTTATGTTGTTATATCTCGGCGGTCCGCTGGTATGTAAATTGGTGACGCGATAATGCTAGTCCGGTGTCGGATGAGTAATGGAGGGTAGGATTCGAGGATTGTGTGGATATCTTGGTCTACATTGCACTGTATGGAAGACTTCTCGAGTTCCAGCGGATAGTATTGGTGTGGTTGATTTGATTTACATGCCGATTCGATAGCGTTGCCAGGAGCAACACAACCCGCCGTTTTGGGCGACGGCACGTGAGGCACCACGTGAGACACCACGTGACCAGCGAATTAAGCCAATCGTGATGAAACAAGCTGTTGAGGATGAGATGCCACTGTCAAACCGAGGATTCACTAATCGAGGATGAGCCTGAACAACGGCATATCGAGAACTCGGGGTTTATTAATCCGCTACAACTGAAAGTAAAGCAGCCACCAAACGGTTCGGTTGGTACGTACTACTTGTACGTATTTCGTACTAATGGAATCAGAAGAGATGCCGTCCTCTATCGTTCTATTAATAGGGCTACCGTAATTTCATCAACGGTGGGCGCGAACTCTGGACAGGGAGCCATGGTGTTGTTGAGGACTTGCACCCGAGAGATCCGAGAGTTAAAAGGATCGCAAAGTGAATAGAGAATCAATAGTTTGGAGTCACTGCAGTTATCATTATTCCTCGCCTCTCTGACGAGTCTCTGATGAGTGGGAGCCTTTGATGAGTCTCTTTGAGGCATCTGTTGGTCGTCGGCCCAGTTGTCGGCCTTGAGACGTCTCAGATAGACGTGAGAGGCCAGTCCACCGCCCACAACCACTGACGTGCGAGTGGGTTCCCCTGTCAATCTCTGACAAGGCTTCATCTTCCAGCCTTGATCAATGTCAATGCCATTGGGCTTGGCTACGATTCGGAGTGGCGGCGGGTGGGAATTGGGAAAAGGGGGTTGGTCATCCTTGTTCTTCCTTGGGCTCCACTGACAGTTTGTGAGGCGCCCCTGGAGTTTGTCAACTCTGAGAGGGAATGATGTCCATGGAAGATTTTCGGAGTTATTCTTTCTTTTTTGGCGTGTTGATGTGCTGTCCGTCGGGCCATCAACCAATGTAGAGGCTGGGGTATGAAGTGAGGACTGACACATTCACTGATGTCGGTCTATTCGCTCTTATCATTTTCTTTTCTGGCGTTCCCGGCGACAATCGCGGTTCCCTATCTTCGTGGATCAGATAGGGCTTGCAGCCGGCGCTCGTGACTAGCAGACGGGTGGCTGCACCAGTTTCGTCGGACAGAGATTTCCAAGCAAAAGCCTCTCTCACTTCCGCTCGCACTGGGGGGGGCAATCCCCATCCACGGTGGAGAGTGGATACGAGAGGGAAAGAAGGCGGACACGACACCAACTCCCAGATTGGGACTGGGATCGCGATCGCGTGGTGGGATCGTCTCCCCGGCCCAGGTCCCAAGCATGATTTGATTCTCCAGCAAGGCACCACCCCGGCCAAGAAGGGAGCTCGGACGTGTTTGGACTCTGAGAGGGCTTCGCTGGCTTCGAGCGGAGGCTGGAGAGGAGTCGTAGTCGTCATCGATGTGAGGTTTTGTTCGCAGTGAGAATGAGGATAGGAATAGTAGGCAGACCTTTCGTCTTGAAGCAGAGAGGGACTGAACCGAAGGCCAATGCTTTAAAGCGGCCCTACGCCGTTCCAAGGTGTCCGTTGCCGCTTGCCGTTGTTCTTGCTTTTTGCAACGACAACTCGTGGTTGTCGTCGTCAGTTGGACGCGTGCGAGGCCCGTGGGCGTGTGCAGCGAGTGAGCGGTGTTGTTCTCCATTCCTAGTCGACATAGTGCCATCTGTTCCTGCATGCCATGAGACTCATGCAGCCGTAGTTCGAGGCCAACACCGAGGTGGAAAGACCTTCAAACATCCATGATTGCTCGTTACCGGCTGGTCAAGTTCTAGATGGTCAACTTCCGCACCCTCAACTTTGTAAACAGGCCAGATGGAACAGTGTTTCTAGAAGGGTGTCAGACCTGATCGGAATTCTCGCCGTCTCATCTCCTCTCCAACCCCCATCTGAGACGCGGCATCCGAGAACCCGGCCATAGGGCATAAACGGCAGCAGCACCGTAGCCTGGTCTCTGGATGGATTTACCGGCCGGGGGAAAACTCGACGCCTGTCACGGAGGAGACGGGATGAAGGGAGCTGGAGGTCCCCACCGGAAGGCCTGAGCCGCTTAATAATTATAGTCCAGTAGTCGGCAGTCGTAAAGCAATTTCTCCAACGGTGCAGAGAGATTGGGTGTAAGAGATATGGAGTTGACCTGGCAGGCTAGTATGTATTGCCTTGACGATTTCCCACCTCCGGATATTCGCACAGTAATGTCCAGTTGTAGAAACGCACCTCCGCAGTACTCGGTACCTGACATCTACCTGACTTTCTTATCAGGTGCCGATGCGCTATTCCGTGGCCAAATTGCCAATAATGACGTGGGTGTGCTGATGCGGAGGTGCAATGCGACTTTGAGATACCACCCACACTGCGGATGCACTGCTGCTGCAGGTCGTGAAAGACCGAGGAGTCGTATTCGAGAATATATTTCAGAGATGCAGAGGGAACCCTGTTAACAGGACAAGGCAAGAGCAGTGGGATGTGCGACTAGGTCGTCTGCTTCATGTGAATGGGATGCGCGGTTGGAAACAGGTTTGTCTGCCCGTGTATGAATTCATATATACACTACTTACCTATTCGTAGTATAAGGCTACGAATGAGTTAGACGTCAAACTTTCTGGATGTTAACTCGGCGCTTTCTCCTTCTGGGAACCTCTCGACTTCTCAATCATATATTGACCCTGGGCGCCTATGGGTGTACATATGCACGTCCAAACACCATCTCAAATGTACGAGGTAAATGCTGACGCCTCGTAAGCATCTTGTCTTTCTGTACGAGGTGGGGTAGAATTGTTGGATGGATGGCATGATGGCTCGACCACGCCTTCTTCTTGGAAACAATCGACAAACAACGACACAGACAACTTGAGGCCTCATGTGCCTGGTACCCGCAACTCGCCAAAGATAGACCGACGGGCATCTGTGTCTTGGACTCTTGGAAGGCCCGGACGCGCCGTTCAGGGGGCGTCGTGGCTCAGGAGCGGGCCCATCCCTTGCTCCAGCTGCCCCTGAGCCTCACAGGCCCAATGAAGGACGCGTGTCGGACCATCTTCTCATTCTCAACGGTACCTGCATGGTACTTTTTCGCCTCCTAACCGGGCAGCGAGGCCACCCGTCGCCACCCACACCACGGCAAGCAGTGGAAAGCGGGCTGCAGCGCACCTCCCGACCAGTTGACCAACTTGGCCCGGCATCTCCAGAAAGGGACCCTTGATTGGCCGCTCCGTTTCGCCGCTCAGCCAGGCAGGGGGAAGCACACGGGAGCCACCCGATGGCTTCAAAGTCTCTCTCGAGTAGCGGTGCGGGTCGCTCGGGGGGCGACGAATGCGCTTTGCGCCCCAACCTCCTGAAAAGGGAGAACCTCCACTGAAGAGAGATGACGGGTGGGCAACGGCAGGGAGCAGAGGATCGCATCGTTGCAGCAGCCAACAACCAAGTCGCCAACGTCAAACTCCTCTCGTACCCACTGCGAGGTGAACCACAGTCGCCCACTCACACCAATCTCGTCGCCCAACCACGCACTTCCATGTTGAATGGCCTTGTGCTGCATCCCGGTCCGTCCATCCCTGGCTGGCGCTGTGTTGGAGCTTCGACTGGCGGGCGCTGGCTCCAACTTTTTGCTGTGCGTCCAGCAGCGTACGTAACCCCGAGGTCCCGACGCCAAGTTGGCCTGCACTCTCCGGACATACGTCAGGGGATGGGCCAGACTTGGTTCACTGATTAGCGACAGAGGCTTGATGTTGAAACCAAGGCCATCAAGAAGAGCCAAGACAGGATATAGGTAGCTCTGGTCGGGAACACCCGAGCAGTATGAGCGGGATAACCTTACTGGAGTGGCTCTCTCTGGGCATGCACATGCAAATAATTGACTTGATACTGTCGAGATGGAAGTTCACATGGACCGAATAATTCAAGGGAAACTCAACCGCACACGGGACCCTCTACGAAACCCGTCTCGTAGCTCCTGCCCGCTGCCCGGGCTGAGGCCGCCACCAGGTTCTATCGCTGGAAGTTGCCTCAACGGCGCTGTCTTGATCGCTGAAGCCCAGCGGCGCGAGCACGTCCACTGACGACGGGAACTATTGTATGTAGGTATAGTACCCAGTAACCCATTATCATGGGAATGTAACCGGAGCATTTTGTTCTTCACAAGGGGGGAATACTCATTCGTAGTTGCTTCGTGCTGCCTTCCTTGGTCGCAACTCCCTCCCGCGACTTTTGTCGCTTGCTGCGTTATCCCTTCTGCACCCACACCCCCCTTTCCCCGAATTACCCTCCATCCCGCCCACTTTCCAAGGTTACTTCACCCGCTCGTCACTCCTCCCTCCTCGTCCTTCTCTCTCGACCGCTTCGCCCCCTTCTTCTTTTCCTCTCTCCTTCGATTCACTCTGCAACCCTAATCGTCCTCTTTCTCGAGTCCCTTTTGCCTTTTGGTACGCAGTGTGTCTCGGGGGAAAGTCAAAGCCTGTCGCTTCCTACATCCCGTTTCCTGTCTGGATTCACTACGCTCGCTTCCCTGACAATTTCCCACCCTAACACCCACACCTCAACCCTCACACGCCCCCTTGTGTGAGTACCTAGTAGGTACCGACGGAGTACGAATAGTGCCGCCGGTACTGGGTACGCGCGCGCAAAGCCACCCCCCGAACGGAAAACAGGCCTGAATAACCCGCCGCCGAGACGTGCAGCGTTTCTCTCTCTCCGCCAAAAATCCAATCCTCCCCTTTGCTCGTTCTGCAAGTCGAGCTTCACGACACTCTTTTTTTCTTTCTCCCTCATTCGCCCCTGCGATTTCGATAATACGTGGTTGGAGACGACCAGTTGGACCGGCCGCATCCTCGCGAATCACGCTCGCTTCTCATTCCCCAGCGTGGTTGATTCATCCCTCTTCTCCACGCTCTCTTCGACTTCTGACCAGTCAGCGACCAAGCCACCACAACCACCAGTTCGGTCTACGCTTTTGCTTGCCCTTTCTTGGTCAACCATCCAACCAACCACACAAGTAAACAACATCTTATCCGATCCTCTCTTTGTGCCGCCCGCGCCTGTTTACCTCCCCCTCAATCCGTTGCCTGCGAGCATTATCCTCATGTCCGCCTCGAGGTGAGTCCGACTTGTTCTCCCCAATCTTGCAATGCCTGAATCGTTCCGTGCTTCGCGTCTTGATTCAGCTCTGCTGGGTTCAGCAACGCCCCGGCCAGGCTCGATGATTCTTGGCCCTTCGTCTTCGTCTTCGACCGGCTAACGTTGTTTCTCCGTGCTAGATAAACCAATCCAAGCAACATGTCGGGATATCCAGGTGGTGGTGGTGGTCAACAAGACCGCTACGAAGATGGCTACGGTCATCAGGGGCAAGGGCAGGGACATGCCCAAGGTGGAAACACTGATTCGTACTATCAAGACGACCAGTATTACGACCAGGGCTACGAGAACAACCGCGGCGCCGCTCAGCCCAACGATGGTTACTACGATGAATCGTGAGTTTAATGTCGTCGTTTTGAGTCCATGCTCTCCTTCCGCTAACCGAGCTTATCCACAGTGGTTACTACAACGCCGACCACAACAACCCGTACCAACAGGACGGCGGCTACTACGACAATCACGATCAATACCAGGACGAATACTACAATGGCCAGGGCAATAACAATGGTGGTTACTACGACCAGGACTACAACCAGGGATACAACGGCCAGAACCAGCGTCAAGGCTCCGAAGAGGACTCCGAGACCTTCAGCGACTTCACCATGAGGTCAGACATGGCCCGCGCTGCCGAGATGGACTATTACGGCCGTGGCGATGAGCGATACAACAGCTACGGAGAGGGACAGGGTGCCCGCGGATACCGCCCCCCGTCTTCCCAGATCTCATACGGCGGAAACCGATCTTCGGGGGCTTCTACGCCGAACTACGGCATGGATTACGGCAACGTGCTTCCTGCTGGACAGCGATCCCGTGAGCCGTACCCGGCATGGACCTCCGACGCCCAGATTCCTTTGTCCAAGGAGGAGATTGAGGATATTTTCCTTGATTTGACTAGCAAGTTTGGTTTCCAGCGGGACAGCATGCGGAACATGTACGACCACTTCATGGTTCTCCTCGATTCTCGAGCCTCCCGCATGACGCCGAACCAGGCTCTCTTATCGCTCCACGCCGACTACATCGGAGGTGACAACGCCAACTACCGCAAATGGTACTTCGCCGCCCACCTGGATCTCGACGACGCGGTTGGCTTCGCCAATATGAAGGGCAAGGGTATGAAGCGAAAGAAGGGCAAGAAGAAGGACAAGAAGAACCCGGACGCCAACGAGTCGGACAACCTTCAGGATCTTGAAGGCGACGATAGCCTCGAGGCTGCCGAGTACCGATGGAAGACGCGCATGAACCGCATGTCCCAGCACGACCGCGTTCGCCAAATTGCCCTCTACCTCCTCTGCTGGGGTGAGGCCAACCAGGTCCGATTCATGCCCGAGTGCCTGTGCTTCATCTTCAAGTGCGCCGACGACTACCTCAACTCTCCCGCCTGCCAGGCAATCGTCGAGCCCGTTGACGAGTTCACCTACCTCAACAACGTCATCACCCCTCTTTACCAGTACTTGCGAGACCAGGGCTACGAGATTCTCGATGGTGTTTATGTTCGCCGAGAGCGTGATCACAAGCACATTATCGGTTACGATGACTGCAACCAGCTTTTCTGGTACCCCGAGGGTATTACTCGCATCGTCCTCCAGGATAAGAGCAAGCTGGTCGATGTCCCCCACGCGGAGCGTTACCTCAAATTCCAAGACATCAACTGGAAGAAGGTCTTCTTCAAGACATACAAGGAGTCTCGCTCATGGATGCATCTTCTCGTCAACTTCAACCGTATCTGGATCATCCACTTGACCATGTTCTGGTTCTACGTCGCCCACAACTCGCCCACTATTCTCGTTGGACCTTCGTACGAGCAACAGGTCAACCAATCTCCGTCGAGGGCCAAGCAGCTCTCCGCTGTCGGTTTCGGTGGAGGTATTGCCTCCCTCATTCAGATCATCGCGACCTTGGCCGAATGGGCTTACGTCCCACGACGTTGGGCCGGCGCTCAGCATTTGACCAAGAGGCTCCTGTTTTTGATTGTCATCTTCGCCCTGAACATCGGTCCTGGTGTCAAGGTCTTTATGATTCCCACGCCTGGAAAGATTGACTTGATTATCGGTATTGTCCACCTCGTCATCGCCATCATCACCTTCATCTTCTTCTCGGTTATGCCCCTGGGTGGCCTGTTTGGCTCCTACCTAACAACAAAAACGAGGCAATATGTGGCCAGTCAGACCTTCACCGCCAGCTACCCGCGACTCAAGGGCAACGACATGTTCATGTCCTACGGTCTCTGGGTGACTGTCTTCGGCATCAAGATGGGCGTTTCCTACGCCTTCTTGATCTTGTCCTTCCGTGACCCGATTAGGTATCTGTACATCATGAATGTGTCAAGCTGTCTCGGAGACCACATGCTCGGCGGTAACGTTCTGTGCCAGTATCAGCCAACCATTATTCTCATCCTGATGTTCTTCACTGATGTCATCTTCTTCTTCCTCGATACCTATTTGTGGTACGTCCTGCTCAACACGGTTTTTTCGGTTGCACGATCTTTCTACATCGGTTCCTCGATCTGGACCCCTTGGAGGAACATCTTCTCTCGGCTGCCGAAGCGTATCTACTCCAAGGTCCTCGCCACCACCGATATGGAGATCAAGTACAAACCAAAGGTCCTGATTTCTCAGATTTGGAATGCCGTTGTCATCTCCATGTACCGTGAGCATCTTCTGGCCATCGACCACGTTCAGAAACTCCTTTACCACCAGGTCCCCTCGGAGCAAGAGGGCAAGCGAACGCTGCGTGCTCCCACCTTCTTCGTCTCGCAGGAAGATCACTCATTCAAGACCGAGTTCTTCCCCAGCTACAGCGAGGCCGAACGCCGCATTTCCTTCTTCGCCCAGTCGCTTTCCACTCCTATTCCCGAGCCGCTCCCCGTCGACAACATGCCTACTTTCACAGTTATGATTCCTCACTACGGCGAGAAGATTCTTCTTTCGCTGCGCGAGATTATCCGTGAAGACGAGCCTTACTCCCGAGTCACCCTTCTGGAATACCTCAAGCAGCTTCACCCCCATGAATGGGACTGCTTCGTCAAGGACACCAAGATTCTCGCCGACGAGACGTCTCAGTACAACGGCGAAGTTGACAAGAACGAAAAGGATACCGTCAAGACCAAGATCGACGATCTTCCCTTCTACTGCATTGGTTTCAAGTCGTCGGCTCCCGAGTACACGCTCCGAACCCGTATCTGGGCTTCTCTTCGCTTCCAGACTCTTTACCGTACCATTTCCGGATTCATGAACTACAGCCGAGCCATCAAGCTTCTGTACCGTGTCGAGAACCCCGAGGTCGTTCAGATGTTCGGTGGCAACACTGATAAGCTGGAACGAGAGCTGGAGCGCATGGCTCGTCGCAAGTTCAAGATTGTCGTTTCCATGCAGAGATACGCTAAGTTCAAGAAGGAAGAGATGGAGAACGCCGAATTCCTGCTCCGTGCCTACCCCGACCTGCAAATTGCCTACTTGGATGAAGAGCCCCCGGTCGCCGAGGGCGAAGAGCCCCGTCTGTACTCTGCCCTGATTGATGGTCACTCTGAGATCATGGAGAACGGCATGCGACGACCCAAGTTCAGGATTCAGCTCTCTGGTAACCCCATTCTTGGTGACGGAAAGTCGGACAATCAAAACCACTCTATCGTCTTCTACCGTGGTGAGTATATGCAACTCATCGACGCCAACCAGGACAACTATCTGGAAGAGTGTCTCAAGATTCGAAGTGTTCTTGCCGAGTTCGAGGAGATGAAGGCCGACAACGTTTCCCCTTACACTCCCGGTGTGAAGAGTGAGGCCACCAACCCCGTGGCCATTCTCGGTGCCCGCGAGTATATCTTCTCTGAGAACATTGGCATTCTCGGTGATATTGCCGCCGGAAAGGAACAAACATTCGGTACCCTCTTCGCTCGTACTTTGGCCCAGATTGGTGGCAAGCTGCATTACGGACATCCCGATTTCCTCAACGGTATCTTCATGACGACTCGTGGTGGCGTCTCCAAGGCCCAGAAGGGTCTGCATCTGAACGAAGATATTTACGCCGGTATGACTGCTCTGCTCCGAGGTGGCCGCATCAAGCACTGCGAGTACTTCCAGTGTGGCAAGGGTCGTGATCTTGGTTTTGGCTCCATTCTCAACTTCACGACCAAGATCGGTACTGGTATGGGTGAGCAAATGTTGTCTCGCGAGTACTACTACCTCGGCACGCAGCTTCCCCTGGATCGTTTCCTGTCTTTCTACTACGCCCACCCTGGCTTCCACATCAACAACATGTTCATCATGTTGTCAATTCAGATGTTCATGATCACGCTGCTGAACATGGGAGCCCTTCGCCACGAGACGATTCCCTGCACGTACGACCGAGACGTTCCCATCACCGACCCTCTATTCCCTACCGGTTGCGCCAATACCCCCGCGCTCATGGATTGGGTGTACCGCTGCATTCTGTCCATCTTCTTCGTCATGTTCTTATCCTTTGTCCCTCTGGTTGCTCAGGAATTGATGGAGCGTGGCTTCTGGCGAGCTGCTCTCCGTCTCGCTAAGCAGTTCGGTTCGCTGTCGCTGTTCTTCGAGGTTTTCGTCTGTCAGATCTACGCCAACTCCGTCACCCAGGATCTATCGTTCGGTGGTGCCCGCTACATCGGTACCGGTCGTGGTTTCGCTACTGCTCGCATTCCCTACGGTGTTCTGTACTCGCGATTCGCGGGCCCGGCTATTTACTTTGGTGCCCGAGTCCTGATGTTGCTCCTCTTTGCCACCCTCACTGTTTGGCAAGCTGCTCTGACCTACTTCTGGATCACCCTCCTCGCCTTGACCATTTCGCCCTTCATTTACAACCCTCACATGTTCGCCTGGAACGATTTCTTCATCGACTACCGTGACTACCTTCGATGGTTGTCTCGTGGCAACTCGCGAAGCCACGCGTCGTCTTGGATCTCGTACTGCCGTCTCTCGCGTACCCGAATCACTGGTTACAAGCGAAAGATCCTCGGTGACCCGTCTGCCAAGATGTCCGCCGATGTTCCTCGTGCGGCTATTGCCAACATCTTCTTTGGCGAGATCCTGGCTCCTCTCTTGTTTGCCGTGGTGACGGTCATTCCTTATCTCTTCATTAACGCCCAGACTGGTGTCAACAAGGCGAACAACAAGGGCGCAACGGTTCAGCCAACTGACTCCCTCGTCCGACTGCTTGTCATCACCTTTGCCCCCATTGCCGTCAACGCCGGTGTCCTGGCCGCCATGTTCGGTATGGCTTGTTGTATGGGACCTATCCTCGGCATGTGCTGCAAGAAGTTTGGCAGTGTCTTGGCTGCCATTGCCCACGCCGTCGCCGTCATCTTCCTCCTCGTCTCGTTCGAGGGCATGTTCTTGCTTGAAGGCTTCAACTTCACTCGAACTTTATCGGGAATGATTGCCGTCTGCGCGCTTCAGCGATTCTTCATCAAGCTGATCGTGTCCCTGGCTCTCACCCGAGAGTTCAAGTCGGACACGTCTAACATCGCTTTCTGGACTGGCAAGTGGTACTCTATGGGATGGCACTCTTTCTCCCAGCCCGCCCGAGAGTTCCTGTGCAAGATCACTGAGCTGTCCATGTTCGCGGCCGACTTTGTGCTCGGCCACTGGCTGTTGTTCATGATGGTGCCCGTGATCCTCATTCCTCAGATCGACAAGCTGCACTCGATGATGCTTTTCTGGCTACGACCAAGGTACGTGATGCTGACAGGGTGTGACGGGAAATAGAAGTAATGCTAACTCGTGCTGCAGCCGCCAAATCCGCCCACCAATCTACTCGCTCAAGCAATCCAAGCTCCGACGCAGACGTGTCATTCGCTACTCGATCCTGTACTTTGCGCTACTGATCCTGTTCGTTGGACTGATCGTGGGACCTGCTGTGGCAGGCAAGATGATCCCCAGCTCGTTGACGAGCTCGCTGTCGGACATTGCCGGCTTCCGCTTGATGCAGCCCAATGATCTCAAGAACGACAACACGAACGCATCATCGCAGACCGGTACCGGAATGGCTGATTACAGCGGCGCCGGAAAGACGTCGTCGGCATCGTCCACCAACAGCGGTTCTACCGCCAAGATCAAATTGTTTTAGATAAGACGCGTCTAACATAGACACTGCGACACAGCGGGAGTGGCCACAAGACCAGCGTGGTCGCTTTGGTCTGCCTTGCATTTCCTGTCGGGATGTTCCATCTCTGGCGTGCCATTGCGGTCTCATGTACACGCACATACGCACGCACGCGCACTGGTACACGAGAGAGACATGTTGCTCTATTTTTCCTTTCATGTTTGGGTTTCACAAGACAAGAAATTGACATGGTGGCATTTTTTCTGGAGCAAAGAAGAGGGGAAGTTACGCAGGAAGGAAGAGTCCAGACACTGGCTGCGCTGGAAGGGAAATGGAGCGAATGGAAAGGATCACAAGCCCGCCAGGAGAGCAAGAAAGGCGCCTCATTTTGCGTTTTATTGCGCATTTTAATGTGTACAATGAGAAACATAGTAGCTTTTTAGACGGATAGGGAAATGATTTTTCGTTTGGTGTTTTTTTCTACAATAGACAAGCTCGGGCCTCTGAGTTCTCACATTCGAACTGACTTGCCGAGATTTGAAGCGGCATGGATGACGAATGAAGTCGAAGGATGCCGCCGCTCCGAAGCATCCGGCGCCGACAGGCGGTCATCCCCTTCATCTGTTGAGGCCGCCAGTCGAGAATCCAACGGGTCCAGTTCTCTCAGGTAAGTAGGTACCTTATGGTAGTAGTTGCAGACCCACTGCAGTCTTCCATGGGAGGCTCCACTGTTGGTTTTGTGACGCAACCTATCAGAGGCTCGAATTTTGTCGTGCAATTAATCTGCTTCGCCATTTGGGATGCATATTCCCCCTTCTTTTCTGAGGGACGACCGCCATTCATCATCCATCACCTCTCGATTCACCGTACCAACATCAACGGATTCAAAGGCGCCATTTATGGTACGCGGCGACGAATAGACGAATTTGCTTGGGAGTTTTGAGCAGACGGACCACCATTCAATCCAATCGATCCGTCAACGACCACCGACAACCTCTCACTAGCCAACTGGACGATATCTACTGGCAGCCAAGATGGAAGTCGATGCCCTTCAAGCCCGTCTCGGCGAACTGCTCGACCAAGCCCTAGTGACTTTCCAAAAGGTGCCCGGTTCGGCCGTCGTCACTCGATACATCCAGTCCAGCTATCAGAATGACCCTGTACGGTCCGCCATCGAGCTGGTGCTGCTGCTGTTCTTTATCCGATACCTCATGTCACCGTCGTACTCGACTCATAAGCAAAACTACGTCAAGTTGCGCGAAGATGAAATCGAGGAGCTGATTGACGAGTGGACGCCGGAGCCCCTCGTCGCCGAGCAGTCCCCATTTGAGGTTGCGGAAAGCGATCGCCTTCCCATCTTGGTTGGGTGAGTGTGCTTCTCCATCATCCTTCCCCGACTCGCCTTTGCGCAATCCCGGGCGACCAATGGCTAACTCTTCTCGTGTGTAGGCCTACCGGACCCAAGACGAAACTCGCCAACGGCCGAACAGTTACCAACCTCGCCTCCTTCAACTTTTACAACTTCAACGGCAACGAACAGATTACGGACAAGGCCATTCAGGTGCTGCGCACCTACGGTGTCGGTCCTTGCGGCCCACCCCAGTTCTACGGCACCCAGGACGTCCACATGAAGACCGAGGCCGACATTGCCACCTACCTAGGCACCGAGGGCTGCATTGTCTACGCCCAGGCCTTTTCCACCATCTCCAGTGTCATTCCCTCGTTTTGCAAGCGCGGCGACGTCATCATTGCCGATAAAGAGGTCAACTATTCGATTCGTAAGGGACTGGAGGTTTCTCGTAGCAACATTCGATGGTTCAATCATTGCGACATGGACGATCTCGAGCGAGTCATGAAGGCGGTCGTCAACGAGCAAGCCAAGAGCAAGAAGCTCACTCGTCGCTTTATCGTTACCGAGGGATTGTTCGAGCTTACCGGCGATGAGACGGATTTGCCTCGACTGGTTGAGCTAAAGGAAAAGTACAAGTTCCGCGTCATCCTCGACGAGACATGGTCGTTTGGCGTTCTCGGCCGCACCGGTCGCGGTGTCACTGAGGCCCAGAACGTCGACCCCCAGGCAGTTGACATGATCATTGGATCTCTCGCCGGTCCCCTCTGTGCTGGCGGTGGTTTCTGTGCCGGCCCCAAGGACGTTGTTGAGCACCAGCGCATCACTTCATCGTCGTACACTTACTCTGCTGCTCTACCGGCCATGATGGCCGTGACTGCCAGCGAGACGCTCAACCTGCTCCAGTCCAACCCCGATATACTGACGCAGTGCCGCGAGAACATCAAGGCCATGAGAGCGCAGCTTGATCCTCGCAGCGATTGGGTCATGTGCCCCAGCACTCCCGAGAACCCCGTCATGCTCCTGGTGCTCAAGCCCGAGGTGGTCAAGGCGCGCAAGCTGGAACTGGAGGACCAAGAGCGGATCCTCCTGGACTGCGTTGAAGAGGTAAGTTGATTACAAGATGCTTACTACAGCATGACGGCTAACATGCGGGATGCTGCAGGCCCTGGCCAATGGTGTGATGATTACGCGAACCAAGACGCGACCCTTTGCGAACGCCATGAAGCCCAAGGACGGAGCGTGGTTTGCGCAACCGTCTCTCCGGGTCTGCATCACGTCGGCGCTGTCCAAGAAGGATATCGAGAAGGCGGGCGTGACAATCCGCCACGCCATCACCAAGGTCATGACGCGCAAGACGAGCAACAAGGCGCTATAAGTAACGGACTGCTTGGCCGGAAAAGCAAAAGGTACATAGCAAGGGAGGGTGTATATAACGGGGGGTTTTATGTTATAAAGCTGGGAGCGGTCAGCTTAGATGGTGCGTACGTGTCTAGAAACAAGCCACGATAATTAATGATTAATACATGCATGCAGATATGCCGCCAGGTGGTGAGCAGGTCGGTCTGGAAGGCGTTGGGCTTGAGGTTGTGAGGCGGGCGTTCTCTTGGACGTGTGCATTAAGCTCTCGGGGACTCGGGACGAACGGGACCAGACGATTTTAGCGTCCAAATTATGCCCCGATTATGCCCCGGTCCAAGATGCAAGTGCCGCACGGCTGGATCACGGTGACATGGCCGGAGACACGTCGGGGGCTCGAAAGGCGACGGAATGTCGAGCCTAGGTCCAGAACAGCTTGGCTCCCCAAACGAAAGAGTCAGACTGTCGGCATCCAGGCACAAGGGCATGCAAGGGCACCCGAGTCAAAGGACAGACGGGCCGCCCCAGCGATGCACAAAGACACACCGATGAGGGATTTGGAGGGAGAGGGATAAAAAAAACATAAAAAAAAACGATAGTCTGGATGCAAAAGCAAGGACAGCTCATCGCTTGGGAGGTTTGTGGCTTACTCGTGCTGACACCCCCCCTCCCGTCCCCCTTGCAGTTTTCCGTTTTTTTTTTCTTTCCCCCCTGGGACCTTTCTCGATTCATCTTGGGCTGACATGCTTCGGTTGGCGTGGGTGTGTGTCCCCTGTCTCCCTTGCCAAGGTGGCTGGATGACCGACGGGCCATTCGCCAAGTGAATACGAAGGGTACAGAGCTGAGGCCTGATAGGAGAGATATGGAGAAGGAAATGAGCCAAGACGGCGTCAACAAGGGGAGAAGGGCGTCAAAAGAAAAGAGCGAGCAACCGGGCTTGTTTATCTTTATCTCCGTTGTGTCTGTTGTTGTTGTTGTTGTTGTTGTTGTTGTTGTCTTATTAGGCACACAATAAAGGAAAGACAGGTGGTGTGGTGTGTCTTGGAAGTTGAAACGAGAGGGCGGCATTCCTTTTACGCGCCAAGGGCTGGTTGCGGGACAGCCTGACAGTCTGGGCAAGCCACACTGGCTCACAGCCCACCCGCCAAAGGGATGGACCTTCATTCCTTGTTGGCTTGTTTGAAACTTGGCGCTTGAGGGCGGTATCCGTAGTTCGAACCGTAGTTTAGGTTCTTTGGGGAGGGGGCTGGAACTTGCATTGCGCCTTCCTTGGACCAATCCGTGAGTCCCGCGTCTCCAGGCGAGCGAGGCAAGGGAAGGAACTTGGGGAAGGGAACGTCAGCCCAATGGGATACGAGCACCTTCCCTTTAATCCCTCTCCCGTTCTCTCCATCCCGGCTTGTCAATATTTAGTTTCCTCTTCTCGCTCCTCCCCTTTTCGTCCTTCTTTTCTTCCTTTTCTCTCTCCATTCTCTCCCTCAGTGCATTTTTGTCAAACAATCGCTCTCCCTCCCTCCCTTCACTCCTTATCCTCAGTTTTATATCTTTCGCCTTTTCTTTCTTTTTAGGTTGCCCCCAATCGTCAATTCACTCCTTCATTCTACTTGGATTCTACCTTGTATCGATACCGGCACCTTACACACCGACGGACACTCCTCGTCTCTTCATTCATTCTTTGGTGCAGTTCGTGCGATTCTCCCCCTGCAGGCAGATCTCACACACACACCTCGACTCTCCTTGAGAAAGGGCAAAGAAAGACTGGCACTTGCTTTATAAACCCGAAAACCCTGAGTACATACACACACATCTTATCACAATGGCGATTCTCAAGACTCTCGTGTCGGCTCTGAGCCTGGCTGCCGTTGGTGCTGCTATGCCCGCTCGTAAGTCTCCATAACATGGTACCCCGTCTCTTCATGACTCGCCACTAACCCTCAGCTCTAGACATGCACCAGCGTAAGGAGTAAGATCTCGGCCCTCGAACCGTTACCGTGTAGTCCCCCGGCTAACATCAAACAGCGGTGTCGCATATGTTACCACCATCACTCATTATGTCAACGCCCCTACTGCCGCCGCCGCCGCCGCCGTCCCCAGCGCCAGCAGCAGCGCCGTCTCTGTGAAGACCGACGACAACGACGACTCTGTCTCATCAGAGTCTGTTGCCCTTCCCGGTGTTGCCTACGCTCCCTACCGTGCCGACAACGGCTGCAAGACACCCGAGCAAGTCGAGGAGGATCTGGAGCAGCTCAAGGATGACTACTCCCTGATCCGCATCTACGGCACCGACTGTGACCAGGTCGCCAACGTTCACACCGCCGCCAAGAAGCTTGGGATCAAGAAGCTCTTCCTCGGCATCTGGAACATCAACGACGTCGCCAACGAGGCCCAGAAGATCATTGACGGCATCAACGGTGACTGGAGCATGGTCGATACCGTCAGCGTTGGTAATGAACTCGTCAACAACGGAGCTGCTAGCTCTGATCAAGTCATTGCTGCCATCGGACAGGCTCGAGACGCCCTTCGTGCTGCCGGCTACAAGGGTCCCGTTGTGACGGTCGACACTTTCGTTGCCGTTACCGCCCACCCCGAGCTGTGCAAGGCTTCCGACTACTGCGCCATCAACGCCCACGCCTTCTTTGATAGCACCATCACCGCCGACCAGGCCGGTGTGTGGTTGAAGAAGACTGTCCAGAGCGTCAAGTCGGCCGTCGGCGCGAGCAAGGTTGTTGTCACCGAGTCTGGCTGGCCTCACAAGGGCGTTGCCAACGGCCTCGCCGTTCCCGGCTCAAGCCAGCAGCTCGAGGCCATCACCTCGATCAAGAAGGCCTTCTCCAACAACGCCAGCGGCTTGATCCTTTTCTCCGCCTTCAACTGCCCTTGGAAGGCCATCAACGCTGCCACGTTTGACGCTGAGCCTTACTGGGGCATTGGTGGCATCACTGCCAAGTCCGACATGTAAGGCGAGGCAACTACCGTAACGCCATTCCCTCGAGATGGGTTTGCGTATTTTCTTCATCTGTTTTCATATATATGTTTGTACTTGGGCCGGACATTGGGAAATCTTTGGGACAAGTCGAACGACGGCAACTGAAACGAACGATATGAGTCAAAATAGAATTACATACCTACTAGGTAGATCAGAGTGCTACGCTGGCCGGATTCAACTTTGACCTTTTCCGTTCCCTTCCCATCTGATTACGCCTCTTTTTTGGGCGAGTTTTTGTATTGTCTCGTTGATGATGAGTGGTCTACTTGAAGCCTGGGTACCTAACTTGCATGTAACTGTGAGGGTAACGTGGTCTAATTAATATCTAACCCACTTCGCAAGTGATATGTTCAAGGTATGAGGAGGTAAGGGGACACGTCTGTCATTGTATTTAAAGCGAGATAAAATCCGTTCCAACAGCTCGAAGAACCTTTTATTTCCATCATGCTCTCTTGACATCAGCCATCGATACACAGGTATTTACCCACAGGAAACTGAACATGGTGCAATCATCATAACCGTCATATCCCACACTCCAACCACATGAACCGCGCCTAATAAGAAGCCTAAAGATAAGTTGTCCTTAACCCCCAAATGCGCAAAGGGTTTTCACGCCGTGCAACAACTGCATTGGCGTTTTCCGCGAAGCTCTGGTTGTAAAAAATATACAGGCTTGCGAGTGACTGATACTGAAATCATCAAAAATGCAAAAAGACGGGAAACAACAAATGTGGTCGTTGTAGCAAGGCAGTCATGAGATTGACGTGAAGCGACGGGCACTGAGATGACCGCGCGAACTCGGCAAATGTTCATCAGCCATTTGGGTGGATGAAGAGTAACACGTCAGAGGTGACGAGTGTCAAACTTCATCAAAGACGGGCAACCAAGACAAAGAAAGCTTCAAGTCCCACACAATATCTTTGGAACAAAGACACCTTAGTGGGTAGTGCATTGGAAAAGATCATCCAAGTAGTCGTCCAGTTGGATGACGCGGAAGCGATCGCCCCAGGGGGCAGTCCAGGCACGGTTGGTCCAGGCCCCCGACAGGCTCGACCTCCACGACACAACCTCGACGTTCCAGCCCATTTTCAGGGCGCGATGGGCGTAGGTGAAGAAGCCGTCGGAGAACTTGGCCGGCCGGGCGTCCCCCGTGGCCAGTACGAGGGTTCCCCGCTCGTCAAAGTACTGCATGACGGATTCGCCGATGCGAGTCTGGAGCGTCTCGTCGACCATGTCCTCCACATAGCGGGTACGGCCGGAGGCGCTGTTGTACCCATTCGCCATGGGATCATGCGCGTTCTCTTGCTGACGGCGACGGAGGTCAACCCGATAGTCGAGGCAACGAAGGTCATGAACGTAGCTGGGCTCGGATCGGTTAGGATGCATGGAGCAGCCAGCGTTGAGGACCCTGGTCTTGCGTCCCCGGACCAGCAGTTGGTGGAAGGAGGAGATATTCAGCGGCGGGAGCGGCACAAGGCGCACCGACTCGTGGAGCGAATATTTGGCTCGCAGAGCCTTGTGGAAGCTAATCATGATGTTGGACATGTCGACGAAGACATGGATCCCATTCTCATGAAGGATCGGGTAGTTGACGCGGAGGATGTTGTCGACGAGGCGCTCGCCGCTGAGTCTATGTAAAAGAGACCCGTACTTCTCCTTCTCGGATGGTACATGGTCGTAGATCCCGGTAAGGGGCCCGTACTTATATAGTTGATAAGAGAAAACTAGCTGAACCTGATCTTGTGGGTGCGTCTGAGGGACTGGTGGGTGTCGAACGACGACCGGCCGATGGTTGGCAGGTTTCGAGGTCGCTGCTTTGGCTTTGGCTTCGGCGAACTTGCCCAAAGGCGACGACTCTTTGCCGACAGAGCTCGCAGGGCTCGAGGCAGGCGTCGAGTACGTTGAGTCCGTCTCTGGGTCCGAGTCGAAGCCGGAGCCAAGGCCGGAGGTAGCGGGAGAGTCGGATTCAGTGGCCGTCGCGTTGGACGGAACCTTTCTGTGCAACTTCTCGACCGCAAGAGTGGTTGTATTGGGCCGGCTGGGCCGATGTAGAACCCCCATAGGTGCCGTCTTTGCGGCATTGGTTGGCGGGGGACCAACTTCGGCCGCACAGGGAAACCGGTCATGGATCTTGGAGAAATCACCAAGGCTCCCAAGGCGGCCTGGCTCAAATTGGGCGCCAGACATGCGCGAGGCCAAAGGTTCTTTCTTGGGGGCGGGCATGAAGGCTTCAGCGAGCTTATACAGCTTGGAGAAGTCGCCCAGTTGCGGAAGACTAGAGGATCCTGCGGAATCTGGACAGGCGCTGCCATCTTGGGCCGAGTCCTGGGGACGTATTGGCTGAGTTGGATCTGTTGTCATGGTGGACAGTTGACCCTATCATCGACATGATAAGGACGGGTAGTGTTGGCAGCAGGGGTATCGAGATAATAATTATCCGATTATAGCTGTTGAGGGGCTTCTTGGAACGGCGGTAAAGCGACGAATTATCCTCGGACTTGCAGATGAATTATTTCGGAAATGTGGCGGGGTAATGAGCCCTGGCTCCTGGATAGGAAGAAAGAAACGTCCGATGCAACGGTGAGCGACCAAGATGCGGCCCGAGAGTAATTCTATCAGCGCCGTTGCCGTTAGAGCCTCAGAAGCACGGGAATGGCGGGAACGAGTCAAAATTGACACAAGGTTCGCGTGTGACAAGAAGAAGCTTATATGGACGAAAGAGAAAAAGGCGAGAAAAATGAAAGGAAATATGGCGAAGAAAAGACGACAAGAAAGGGTGCGACAATGATGATGATTGCAGAGATTCGTGTCGAGGGAGGAGGGAGGAGGGAGGACAATGCCTTGTCTGAGGTGGCGACGAGGTGGAGAGAAGGGCGACAGCTGCACGTGACGTGGTGATTGGTGACACGAGCAGGAGCAAGGCAAAGGCAAAAGCAAAATCTGTCGCACAAGACACGTCGTGTGTATTCGTAGAAGCCGGTCACCAGGACGAGACAAAAGAAACCTTTGGTTGGAAACAGAAGCGGCAGAGGGAGACGATAAAGTGACTGGGCACGACGGTGATGAGTCAAGCGTCGTTGGACGCCCCGACGCAGTGGCAAGTGACCCCGGAGTAAAGTGGCGGCTCCAGCGGCCCCGGCGGGCAGCAACCGGCTGAGGGCGGCATTGGCCGATGCTCCTGTCACAGCGCCGTCATTCCAACCGTCGGAATGCCTTGATCAAGACTTGACTCACTAGTACCTAGAGAGTCGACAAGTTATCTCATTCATAAATCATTTCGTTCTTACACTCATAATATTAATACGAGTAAGTAAACACTTGATTGACAATCCCTGATACCTCGTGCTCTGTAACAATACCACCACCAAGAAATCATTGGCCCCTGTTCCATAAACGAGTGATAGTCTCGAAGCTCCGCGACGGGCTTCTTCTCTTCAAACATTTCCGACCAAGACACACAAACCCTCCAAAACTCCATATCACTGCACGTCACTCTCACCGTCGGATATCCAGACTCGCTCTCGCTGAATCGAGGCTTGGCCGCACCGAACTACTGGAGCTTCGTCTTCGTCGTGCTCGTTGCTCTCCCGGGTCCGACGGGTTCAGGCCCGTTGACCGAGCAAACATGTTGAGGACATCAGTCAAGGAAACGACGCCGCTCAACGTTCCAGAAAGGCGAGCCCCTGCCATGGCCGATGCTGGCACTGAAGACCCAGGAACCACAGAAGGGGTGATTGGCGATGGAGGCGCCACAGGCACCGTCCCGGAAGCGCTTCCAGTGGCAGGTTGGGAGGGCTGTGGTGGGACAGCTGTCGTGAAGCCTTGGGGTCCCATTAAAGGCGTCGCCGGAGCGGAGGGAGATGGAGATGCTGATTCCACCACCCACATTCGATGCGATCGCGTAGCAACCAGTTTTGCGACGGTATGGGCCAAAGTCGAGTAAGGGCTCACGTAGAAGACGGGGAACACGTCCCGACCCTTCTCGACTCCCTTTTCGTTGAGGATGACGGAGATGAAGTGCATGCACGAATTGCTGAGGAGGTGTGCGTTGGAGCTGCTTGTCAGATGGCGAACGTCCTTGGTTGAAATGTTGCCAACGACATTCATGCCATTGTCGACGACAGCTACGCTGGTAAGGCCTTCATTATGCATGAGCGTGAGGGCATCCGAGAGGGGGGCATCCGAGCTGGAGATCGCGTCAGCATCTTGCCATCACTTCGGGGGAGTCTGCCACATACTTGACTGAGATGATCTGCCTAGTTCCAATACCCAAGTCATGGAGGATCACAGGATACAGGCGCTCAATGCTGGGGAAATTGACACCCTCGTTCCAGAAGAACTCAACGAGCCGAAGCTGGCTCGCAATGCCGAGGGCGTCTCCCTCGGGGCCTGTCACCAGTAGCCGATGTATCCCACTTCCCAGCACCTGAATGGCCTTGCCAAGATCGTCGGCCGCGGGGATATGAACGATGGGTTCCTTGCGGAAGAGGGGAAAGACTTCGCGTAGAGGAACCTGACTGCCTTTCTGAGCCTTGGCCAAGATGTCGTTGAATAATCCAACCTGTTCTTCGTCTGGCTGAGCAAGCCCAACTACGACGAGGAGGTAAACATTGAGGTCGGTGAAGTCGAAGGTGGAGACTGCTACTCGAGTGTCTGGATTCTCGCGCACGAGGACGACATTGGTAGGGCTTTTGAGGAGTGTCTACATTAGTTAACCATCGGAGTCAGCAAGTTACTAGACAATTAGTCTGCCTCTCGGTTTCCAAGTGTGGGTTTACCTTGGTGGCATCTTCAACGCTGCTGTCAAACTCCACCCACCGGATGTCCTCTTGGGAAACAAGTTCGCCGATTGAGACGTCGCGCCAATCTCGGCCGGCAAACCGGGGGTTTCCATGCTTGTTTGCAGAGGGTGGGTGGTTGAGAAGCTCCTGGAGCGCAGCCTGGGTGAAGGATGGGTGTCGTTGAGAGCGAGGAGACGAGGGCGCATTGCGAAGACCTTCGACGAAGCTCTGGCGATGAGCTGACTTGTGGGCGCCATTGTTAGGACCGGAACCGGCAGAGATGGACACGGACGGAGACCGCTGGGGGAGAGTTGGTGGTTTTTGAGGCTGCGAAGCGGAGGAATTGGAAACGGCGCTGGCGAGACTGGTAGAGCTGGTGGCGCGAGTGTCCTTGAGCTCGCGGGGAGCGGAGCCCTGTGAGGGGTCCATGATTCTCGGCGGTAGCGGCGACGACGGCGATGGTGGTGGTGAGTCGAGGGATGGTGCTGAAGGATGAATTGACTACCACTGGTTGAAGATATTGAGACGGGTTGCGAAGATGAAGCTCGTTGCGCAAGAGGCGATTGAGGCGAAAGGAAGGCGATAGACGCGAGATCGGTGGTGTTGAATGTGGAATGCTGGCGGTGGAGAGAGTGAGACAGGCAAGGCAGGAGATTCAGTGAAGTATCCGTTAGTCCTTCGGTATTGGGCGATGTCGGCAGAGTGGGAAGAGTCAGAATGTCACAAGACGAATCGCCAAGGCGTTGAAAAGGAGAGGCAAGAAATGGCTGTGCAGAGTTTGGAACAGGCGACGGGAGTGAAGGAAGGAGGGGCAGAAGACGGGAGCACGAGGTCCGGAGGGCGACGAGGGTCGATGGGAGGTGGAGCACTGGAGATGTTTGGTTTAGGGATGATGACATAGCTCCAACTCCAGCTGCAGCTAGCATTAACAGTGCCGACGAAGAATGGTTCCCACTGGGGGGAGAGGGGTTCTTCTCGCCTTCTACATCAGAAAAGTTACACCCTCGAGGAACACGGCCATCTCCAGACGCCCGCTTCTGGCAGCGATGCGTGCCTCGCCTTTTGGCTTATCGCCTCTGTTCTGGATTGGCCCGAGTGGAGTGACCCCGCGATTGGATCTTTCGAGGCGGGGTTCTCTCCTCCGGAATGGAGTGACATTTGTACTTTGAGATGAAGCAGAGCAAGAATGATGCAGAGTTCAACTGGCTCTGTACAAAGAGAGGTCGGAGGGTGAAAGGATACAGTACTCCCTAATAACTAAGGCCTAAAGTGCTTATTTAGCTTCAGCAAACGGGGCGAGCATGCTTCGACGAACGTCCATCTACCAACTGCCCATGCATGCATCGATCAACATGGCTAGACTCGCTCTGCCCGTCAGTCGGCAACAAGGCTGCAAGGCCTCACCGCCGGGCTGTCCTCGACGCAGGCACAGCATTCAACACAAGCTGCCAACCTGCACTGGCGGGGTAGTGAATCCAGTCCACGCCCTTGCTGGAATCCAAGTCTTCTTTGTCCAGACACGCTAGACTAGCTCGCCTGTTGTTGTGGTAATGGTGTCGACCTCGACTAATACGTTGAATGCACTGGGCCAACAGCTGGTCCGCGGAAAATAGGGAGGTGCGAGACTGTGAGGAGGTTGGGCACAACTTGGGCAGAACCTGTTGCCAATTTCGAGCTCCGTCTACTGCTGCCCATGCAATTTCAAGACAAACACACAAACTTCCCTCAGACGAGCTTTTCTTGCGCCAATGTAATAACCGGCGTATACCAATCGGTTCGTTTCGTTAACGCCCAAATAGCTAAAGTTGGAATAATATGATAGCCTCGTGCGTGTGTCAAGCGAGGAAGGTCCTGTTCAACCAACACAAAGTACTAAAACAACATCATTCAATATCTAGTACTTAAGTAATACTAATGTCGAAATTGGCCAGAGTATAAAAGTCCACAAGTTCTATCATGTCCATTACATGAGGAAGTTGCCTCTAACTCGGCACCTCCCACCTCTTATAGTACGCGTGCGCGCCTCTTGTTTTTTTTTTTTTCCTTTTTTTTTTCCCTCGACCTTCTTGGGCCTTGTTGTCTCAAGTTTGTTCTTCGGGTACCTTGGCTGCCAAATTGGGCTGCAGTGTACCGAATCACTATCTTGGCTTTGCCTTCCCCTCCCCCCACTCTCCTTTCTCGTCCAGATTCTCTCCCTCCCCTCCCACCTTCCCACCAACTAGAATCTCCGTTTCTTCGTGCACCAAACGAGAGAAGCCCAAGCCCGCCGGTTGCTTGTCTGCTTCGGCTTCACGACACTCAACCTCGTCTTCCGCTGTCTCCCACTCCTCCTCTTACCGTCTTTCACGACAGTCTCACCCCCTCTCCCCGCCCGTCGTCTGCTGGTGGACCGCACCATCGCATCTCACCCACACCATGTCGATGCTTCCGCCAGACGTCCACAACGAGCTGGGCCAGCTCCTGCAGGCCCTGCAGTCTCCCGACAACAGCATTCGATCCCAGGCCGAGGACCACTTGCAGAACAACTGGACTGCTAACCGACCCGAGGTCCTGTTGATGGCCCTCGCTGAGCAAATCGGCGCTGCCAGCAACGACACTGCTGTGAGTCTCCCTCGTCCCCGACTTTCTTTGTCTTCACTCCCACCCCGCTGTGCAACCGCGACACCTTTTGGCTGACAGCCCCTCACTACCTATAGACTCGCTCATTCGCCGCCGTCATTTTCCGTCGGATCTCGTCCAAGACGAGGAAAATCGTGACTGGCGAGAACGTCGACCTGTTCATGTCACTCGCCAAGGACCAAGCTGCTGCCATCCGTCAAAAAATCCTCGAAACCCTCGCAAACGAAACTGAACGACTCATTCGCAACAAGATCAGCGATGCTGTTGCCGAGCTCGCCCGACAATACTCCGAAAATGGTTTGTCTTCCTCTTAACCGCCATGCACTCGCTCGAGACCCGTTGTCGTCGGTTGCTACCTCTGCTCGATTGGTACTGACCACCACTCTTTGCGCATAGGAGACTCCTGGCCCGAACTACTAGGCGTTCTCTTCCAACTCAGCCAGGCCCCCGAAGGCGAGAAGCGAGAAAATGCCTACCGAGTCTTCGCTACCACGCCCTCTATCATCGAAAAGCAACATGAGGAAACCGTATTGCAGGCCTTCCAGAAGGGTTTCAAGGATGATGCCGTCATGGTATGTTTTTCTTTGTCCTAGCTTGCCATATCACAACCTGGTCATTAACAGTAGAAACAGGTGCGCCTTGCTGCAATGGATGCTTTCTCCTCATTCTTTAGAACTATCAGCAAGAAGGGCCAAGCCAAGTACTTCGCCCTGATCCCCGATGTCCTCAACATTCTCCCCCCGATCAAAGACTCGCAAGACTCCGACGACCTTAGCAAGGCACTTGTTGCCCTCATCGAACTCGCCGAGACCGCCCCAAAAATGTTCAAGCCATTGTTCCAAAATCTCGTCCAGTTCAGTATCTCGGTTGTGCAGGACAAGGAGCTTGACAACATGGCCCGACAGAACGCTCTCGAGCTCATGGCTACTTTCGCCGATTACGCTCCCTCCCTATGTCGCAAGGACCCCTCATACACCAACGATATGATCACCCAGTGTCTCAGTCTAATGACCGACCTTGGCGAGGATGATGACGACGCGACTGAATGGATGTCCTCTGATGACGTGAGTCCACGCCTTTGTTAGAACTCCGTGGAAAACTTTTCCGCTAACAAGCCATCTCGTAGCTCGACCAAGACGAGAGCGATCAGAACCATGTCGCGGGTGAACAGACTATGGATCGATTGGCCAACAAGCTGGGTGGCCAAACCATCCTTGCACCTACTTTCAACTGGCTCCCCCGCATGATGACCTCCATGGCGTGGAGAGATAGACACGCTGCCCTCATGGCCATCTCGGCTATCTCTGAAGGATGTCGAGACCTCATGCTTGGCGAGCTAAGCCAAGTATTGGACCTTGTCGTTCCCGCCCTCCGCGACCCTCACCCCCGTGTGCGATGGGCTGGCTGCAACGCCCTTGGCCAGATGAGCACCGATTTTGCCCCCAAGATGCAGACCGACTACTATGACCGGGTTCTCAAGGCCATTATTCCTGTTCTCGATTCTCCCGAGGGCCGCGTCAAATCACACGCTGCTGCCGCACTCGTCAACTTTTGTGAGGAAGCAGAGAAGCAGATCCTAGAGCCTTATCTCGATGACCTGTTGTCGCACCTGTTCCAACTCCTCCAGAACGAGAAGCGATATGTCCAGGAGCAGGCCTTGTCAACCATTGCCACGATTGCCGATGCTGCCGAGGCTGCTTTCTCAAAATATTACGATACCCTCATGCCCCTCTTGGTCAACGTCCTCCAGAACCAAAGCGAGAAGGAGTACCGCCTGCTGCGGGCAAAGGCTATGGAATGTGCTACCCTCATAGCTCTGGCCGTCGGCAAGGAGCGTCTTGGAGGAGACGCCATGACTCTCGTTAACCTCCTGGCCAACATCCAGGCCAACATTACTGAAGCAGACGACCCCCAGGCGCAGTACCTCATGCACTGCTGGGGCCGCATGTGCCGTGTTCTCGGTTCCGATTTCCTTCCATTCCTCCACAACGTCATGCCACCTCTGCTAGAGCTTGCTGTGGCCAAGGCCGACATCCAGTTGCTCGATGACGACGATGAGGTTGAGCAGATACAGAACGAGGAGGGCTGGGAGCTCGTCCCTCTCAAGGGCAAAATGATTGGCATCCGTACTAGCACTATGGATGATAAGCATATGGCCATTGAGTTGCTCGTTGTCTACGCTCAGGTTCTGGAAGGCGCCTTTGCGCCTTACGTGGCCGAGATTATGGAAAAGATTGCGCTTCCCGGCTTGGCTTTCTTCTTCCATGATCCCGTCCGCTATATTTCGGCCAAGTTGGTTCCGCAGCTGCTTAGCTCTTACAAGAAGGCTTACGGACCCCAATCGCCCGAGCTAGCTGGTCTCTGGAACGCCACCGTGGACAAGCTCCTCGAGGTTCTTACTGCCGAGCCCGCCATCGACACTTTGGCAGAGATGTATCAGTGCTTCTACGAGTCGGTAGAGGTGGTTGGCAAGGGATGTCTTACCGCTGACCATCTCAGCCGCTTCATCGACTCGGTTCACTCCGCCATTGAAGACTACAAGGATCGTGTTGCTCAGCGAGCTGAGGATAAGGAGGGCGCTACGGCCGACGATGTTGAGGACGAGGCCGAAGAGACCTTGATCGCCATTGAGGACGACCAAACCCTTCTGTCTGACATGAACAAGGCCTTCCACGCCATCTTCAAGAACCACGGGGCTGCATTCCTTCCCTCGTGGCAGCGTCTCATGCCGACGTATGAGGGTTTCCTTTCCTCGGCCGACCCTACACAGCGACAGTGGGGTCTGTGCATTATGGACGATGTCCTGGAGTACTGCGGTCCCGAGAGTACTCGATATGCAAACTACATCACCCAGCCTCTCATTGATGGATGCCGTGATGCGTCGCCAGCGATTCGACAAGCGGCCGCCTACGGTATTGGCGTTGCTGCTCACCGTGGCGGTATCCCTTGGGCTCAGTTTCTGGGTGGTTCGGTTCCCTTCTTGTTCCAAGTCACTCAGATCCCCGATGCCCGGAACGAGGACAACGTGTACGCGACAGAGAACGCTTGCGCGGCCATTGCGAAGATTCTTCACTACAACGCCACCACAGTTGGAGATGTGCAGACCGTGATTACGCAGTGGGTGGAGACCCTTCCCGTTATCAACGATGAGGAGGCTGCGCCCTATGCGTACGCATATTTGGCTGAGCTCATCGACCAGTAAGTTTATAACAAGCTCGAAGCTATTTCTTGAACATGGGACTAATGGCGGTCGTGTAGGCGAAATCCCGCGGTCCTCAACCAGGCCAGCAAGGTGTTTGTGTTCATCGCACAAGCTCTTGAAGCCGAGACACTTCAGGGACAGACGGCAAGCCGAGTGGCAGCGGCCACCAAGGCTCTCCTAACGACTGCCAACGTGGACCCTATGCCTTTGCTGCAACAGTTCTCCCAGGAATCTCAGAGAACGATTATGGGCTACTTCTCTTAGAAATGAATGGAGGACTGGGAATGGTCAAAGCAAAAAGAGCCCCGACACCCTCGGACCAACCAAACTGGGCTCGAGCCCGTCCTGGAAGTTATTGCTGGGAATACGAAAGGGGACGAAGGATGAACGAGGATGATTATCATGCACACATTTATTGGGAACACGCCACTTCTGATTTCAGTTGATACCAGGGAAGGCATTCGCACCCAACCAGCACAGAGTTGGTTGATCAGGTACGACGCCGTGAGAGACGCCGACAGGGCTTGGAGATTTTCTATCCATATTTCTTTGTTTTCAATCAGACACATATGGTCGGGCGCTCGCCCGAAGGCGTGAAGGGCACACTGAAGTCAGTGGAGTGAGAATCCGAGGAGAAGAGACGGTGCCGGCCACAGCATCGACAGATGATGAGGGTGGTTTCATTTTTGACTATAGAGATCGGAAGTGGCGTCGAGTAGAAGAAAATTTGGGGCCATACGCTTTGATCGATACAATGGGAATTATCAGTTGCCGTCAAGGGTATGTGAACGAAGTGAGCTTGGGTCCCAGTTGCAAGGAAGATGCACTTGGACATTATCCTTAATGCCGAACCCTCCTTGTGGGAAGCTCCTTGCCGCGGTAATGCGGACGAGCTGGTCGGTTTGCAATGTCAAGCAATCTCTTGTGATTTCCGGCGATGTTTCTGTTTGACCACAGCGTTGTACATGCGTGTCCGTCTTCTTCCATCTTCTATTCTTAGTTTCCCTTTCCATTCGATTCTCATTGATACAGCGTTGGAGGTTGCTAAAGTGTCCACATGAAAGTGGTCTCTGGCTGAGAACTTTGCGAACACCCGACTCTTCCCCCTCCTCCTCCTTCCCAACTCTTTGAAACTCAACGAGAGCCATGCACTCCCCCGCTCCGTCCATCCCGCCATTCTCGACTTTTCTCCCCAATCCCCCGCCATCCGAGAGCAAGGACCATCTAGGGAGTGGCGGCACTTGGGTACCTTGAGGGGGGGCTGGACATACAAAGGGTACCTGCTGCAATTGAGGGCAGAGCACGGTACTTGCTTCGTAGCCTGCGTGCATCAAAGTCCCTAATTTCAGGTCTTGGCCGAGTTTCTCGCGCGTTCGTGCACTTTCCCATCCCGCGTCCCCTCCAACTGCCCCCTCTCCCCCTCCTTCCCCCGTCTGATTAACCCCTCCCCACACCACCGTTACTGGTTCGCCGAGCGTCCTTCGTACCTACCTCCGATCTTCAAGCAGCATTTCCATCCTGGAGCAAGGGCGGGTGGAATCTTGGTCTCGCTCCTTCCCACCTCCACCAAACATTCCATGGCCAGTTCTCCAGGCTATTTACCAAATCCATACTTTCTCTCCGACTTATCATCTCTCGACTTGATTCTTCTCCAACTGCAACCCCCGGTGATTCAGCCAACAGCTGCATACATAACCGATCGAACGGACCGGCCGATCACCAACCCGCATCCTGCTGCGACGCATCGGCGCACACCAGGGACAAAAAGCGCAACAGCTGGTCCCCCAATCCCTTCTTCCATTACCTCCCGTGTAACCACCCCGCGTGTCGCCCGCTTCGCTCCGCCGCATTACCTGTGATTTTCTCTCGATCGCTTCGTCCGCCGTCAGCTCTCGCCATCTTCCTGCGAAATACCCCGGTCCAACTCGTGTCCCCAAGCTCCGACCAGATCCACCGTCCGTCCTGCTTGCATCTCGACGTCCTACTCCAAACCCAATCCCTCCCACGTACTCGACCTGCCGAGGAGACTTCGGGCCCGACCGACCTGCCGTCACGGCCCACGTCCGCTTCCCGCTGCCGCCCTCTTATTGTATCGTCCCTGGCATCCGCCGAAGCCACTCGAAAACTATATTACCACCCGGTATCGACCGAACAAGCTTCCAGTAGACGGCTGGCTATCTATCCTCCTCCGACGGCCAAGTCGCTGAGCTTAGCAAGTCCCTGCTCGACCATCCCCACGTCTTGGCTGTTATCTCGTCTGTAAAGCGCCTGGACACGCCGTGCTCCCAGATGCCGTCGCCATGGATGGCTTCTACCCTCCCAATCAGCTGTCTCACCAGCAACAACAGCAGCAGCAGCAGCAGCATTTACAGCAGTTCTCTCAGCAGCAGCAGCAACAACAACAGCAGCAGCCGCCGCCGCCGCCGCCGCACCCTCAGGCCATGCACTCCAGCATGGCCTCTAATATCTCTCTCTTCCCCCCCGGGGATTCTCTTGACGAGATAGTCGAGAGCAATCAGACCGAACTTCGTCGACGAAGCATGCCGCAAGCATACGGGAATCCTTTGGCTCAGAACCAACAAGAATCGCCTAGGAGGATGTCCGCCGTGTTGACGGGAGATGTGCTGCCCTTCGGGCCTGGAAACGGTGATTTTGGTGCCTACTCATTCAACCAACACATGCCATCCGGCTTTCCAACCATCAATACCGGCATGGGCATGGCCGCGTATGGCACCGACTACGCCACTATTTCCCCCGACATGATGGGCTCCATGATCCCTTCAACATTCGCCAATATGTCTGTCGGCCAAGTTGGCCGTCAGATGTCCGGTGGGCCTCAGATACCCAGTGACCCTCGAGGACTAAATCTCTTCCCTCCATCAGCCAATTCGATGCCGCCTCCGTTTCCCCCAAGTCAGCTCAATACCAACTTTCAAGAACTCGGTCCCGAAGAGGGCTCACACAGCGCAACGCCCACAAATGGCCATTCGTCCACCCCCGTTTCAGTGAATCCCCCAGCGCCCGTTCTCGAAAATGCCAACAATGCTGGACAAGGAGTAAACACCGTATCTCTGGATCCGCATGTGACCAACGACTTCAATCCGTCTATGCCTCCCCTGTCTCGACATACTTCAGGCCAGTCTGCGTCAGTTATTTCGCCCGCGGCCAACTCGCATACCGCGACGCAAGCTGCAAGCACCTCCGTCGCTACTACTCCAACAAATGCTACCCCACGAGAGTCCAAGGAGAAGACGGTGTATTCAAAGAGCGGCTTCGACATGCTCAAGGCCTTGTGGTTAGTTGCAACTCGTCAGAACCCAAAGATCAACCTGGGTGCTGTCGACATGTCATGCGCCTTTGTTGTTTGCGATGTGGCAATGAACGACTGTCCAATCATCTACGTTTCCGACAACTTTCAAAATTTGACGGGCTACAGTCGCCACGAAATCATTGGTCAAAACTGTCGCTTTTTGCAAGCACCAGATGGCAGGGTTGAAGCTGGCTCCAAACGAGAATTCGTTGACGATGGGGCTGTGTACAACCTCAAGAGGATGATTCACGAGGGCAAGGAAGTGCAACAGAGTCTCATCAACTACCGCAAGGGCGGAAAGCCGTTTCTCAACCTGTTGACCATGATTCCTATCCCTTGGGACACGGACGAAATCAGATATTTCATCGGCTTCCAAATTGACCTTGTGGAATGTCCCGATGCCATTTCTCCCAATCAGGGACGAAACGGCATGGAGGTCAACTACAAGCATAGCGACATTGGACAGTATATTTGGACTCCGCCATCGGCGAGCAGCTGGGAGCCCGAGAGCGGCCAAACGCTCGGTATCGACGAAGTTTCGACTTTACTCCAGCAATTCAACCCCAAGGGACTCGTCTCAGACTGGCATAAGCAGACATGGGATAAAATGCTCCTCGAAAACACGGATGACGTCGTCCACGTCCTCTCCCTCAAGGGCCTCTTCCTCTACCTATCCCCCGCATCCAAGCGCGTTCTCGAATATGACGCGTCAGAGCTCGTTGGAAATTCCCTGTCCACCGTCTGTCATCCGTCAGATATCGTCCCTGTCACGCGTGAGCTCAAGGACGCCACATCGGGAAATCCCGTCAATATCGTTTTCAGGATCCGGAGGAAGAACAGCGGGTATACGTGGTTCGAAAGCCACGGGTCGCAATTTGTTGAACAGGGGAAGGGTCGGAAATGCATCATTTTGGTCGGTCGCAAACGTCCCGTCTTTGCTCTCAGCCGTCGTAACTTGGAGGCGAACGGGGGCATTGGTGACAGCGAGCTGTGGACGAAAATGTCGACTTCGGGTCTGTTCCTGTACGTGTCCTCGAACAGCAAGGCACTGCTCGACCTCAAGCCCGAGACCTTGGTTGGCACAAGTATCCAAGATCTAATGAGAAAGGAGACCCGACCCGAGTTTGGACGCTCGATCGAAAAGGCCAGACGAGGGAAAACGGTAACTTGCAAGCACGAGGTTCAAAACTCACGTGGCCAGGTCTTGCAGGCTCAGACTACCCTTTACCCAGGTGACGCCTCGGAGGGAGAAAAGCCGTCTTTCCTGTTGGCGCAAACCAAGCTCATCAGAGCCTCATTCCGGAGCGCGAGCACAGGCGGAAGCGCCAAATCCGTTGGCAGCGGGACCATAGAGACGAGCCTTCAGGAAGCGGGCAAGGTCTCGCAGCCAGCCGCCGGTTCCCTGGCTCTCGGATCTCAGGACGCCGCCTTGGCTTCGGACGACAACATCTTTGATGAACTAAGAACCACCAAGTGCTCCAGCTGGCAGTTTGAGTTGCGGCAAATGGAAAAGGTCAATCGTATTCTTGCGGACGAGCTTAAAGGGCTTCTCACGAACAAGAAGAAGCGAAAGAGGAGAAAGGGCGTTGGGAACCTACCCCGGGACTGTGCCAACTGTCACACACGGAATACGCCCGAGTGGCGAAGAGGACCCAGCGGCCAGAGAGACCTGTGCAACAGCTGCGGTCTCCGTTGGGCCAAGCAGGTGAGTTGTCATGGCAGATTTTGTATCACCACTATGGGCGCGTGCTAACTTGTTTCACATATCCAGACTGGCCGGGTTTCCCCTCGCAACTCCTCCCGTGGCGGCAACAACAATGGGAACGGCGATGCTCAAAGTAGGAGGTCGAACTCGCCCATTTCCCAGTCGCCGCTACACAGGGACATGGCGAGCGAAGCGCCAAACCCTCGTGTTTCGAACGGAGACGGCATGAATCTGGCCAAAGCCCCCAAGCAGAGCGACAACTCAGCCACGGCTCCGAGCGGCGCTCTCTCGGCTACGGGAGTCCTCCCTTCGACGACGGTACCGCCCTTGGGTCATTCGTCGATGATGGGCGGGGCCATCTTGTCAGGCATGACGGCCATCCGAGAAGAGCGCGAAACAAGCCAGCCTTAGTGATTTCCCTTGTTATTTCTTTTGGCATTTTAGATTTGGGGTCGACGGCCGTTATGATACCCGCAATTTCCATTTTCTGGTGTTTAGAAGAACGGGTCGTTTGAGAGATTGAGATTCGGTGACGCTGCTGTCTCCAGCAACTCGGAATATGGCCCATGATCTTTTGTGCCTGTGGTTTTACTTTCAAGGGGGGCTGACATACACGAGGCATATTATACCACAACATACGAGGCGTTTGGGGATCCCTGTACTTGGGCACCTAGGTATTCTAAACGCACGAACACGACTGGAACAAGACTACTACTACCTGGCAAATACACACACATACATTGGTAGTTTTTCCCAAATCCAAAATGTAAAACAAATAGTAGCTATGCACCTCTCAACTAGATGAGGTTGAACGAGTCTCGCGTCTCCTCCGATCGTCTTATTTAAGCGCACGGTTTTTAGGCGAATTCGTTCCAAGGTACAGGGTAGTCAACTTTATCATGAAATTGCTGAGTAAGAGTGAATATTTTACTTGTTTGACAACATATGCAATCCCACCCCGGTATACATGTTTCGCACAGCTACACATCTACAGCTCATCTATCGTGTGCTTGGGCTTGTCCTCCTCCAAGGTCCGGCTCTTGGTGTTCACGTCCTCCTCCTTCTCCCGCTCTGCAGCGCCCCGACGACGGCGGTCCAGCGCGGCCACCTCGTCGTCGTACACGGTCCACTCGGGGACCTGGCGGCGGGCGCGGTCGAGCTTGGGCTCCTTTGTCTGCGGGTTGTTGCACAGGTCGATGGTGCGGGCCGAGGGCAGCGTGTCGTCGCTGCACCACGTCTCGCACCAGAGCCACTCCTGCGGGAGGCTGCGGATGGGGATCTGGAACTGCATGTGGTTGGGCAGGTCCTGGTCGAGGTTGGCAAGGCTGTTGGGGTCGGCCGAGAGGGCGTGGTACGTCTGGCGGAGGCGGTCGCCGGCGGCGATTTGGCGGAAGCGGCGCAGGTCGACGACGTAGAGGGCCGAGATGTGGTACGGTCGGCCGCGAAGGTAGTTTGCCCAGTAGCCCTGCTTCCAGAAGCGGAAGCCCTCCATCTCGGTGCGGGAGTCGCACATGGGCGTGAAGCCGTAGGGGGCGCCCTCGAGGTCAAGGTTGACCAGGTCCATCATGTCGGTACGGACGATCTGGTCCGCGTCGACGAAGATGACCTTGTCGAGGGAGAGGGGGAACAGCACGTCCAGGAACAGGATCTTGTAGCCCCAGATCTCGCGCTGCTTCTCCTTCTGCTGGCGGAGCCAATGGGGCCACTTGTAGGTAACCATTTCGTACTTGAAGCCGTGCTCGGCCGCGAGGTGTGGGATGAAGTCCTTGAACGACGGCGAGAGGAACTGCTCGATGAACCAAAACTTGACCGTGTGCTTGGTGTTGCGCATGACGGAGAGCATCATGATGTTGAGCATGCGCTCGTACAGGTGCCCGCTGGCGACGGAGAAGATGTTGATGTCCGCGTGTTCCTTGGCCGAGATGGACTTGGCAGACTTGGAGCCACCAAGGATGCTCTCGGCGAACTTGAGACCCTTAGAAACAATACCATCGTCGCCGCCCGACTCCTCGAGCACGTCGGCTTCGTCCATGCCGGGCTTCCGGCTGAGGCGAGGATACAGCGTCGTGCCTCGGAAGTCCATGAGGGTGACATCGGTACCCTCGTCTCCGGGCACAGCGGAATAACCCTTTGCGCCGACGCTCTCCATCTCGAACATGTCGGCGCTGCGTCCCTCCTTTAGCTGGATGTTGTAGAAGCCGGGGTTTGCCTTGAATTGGAAGTATCCTAGGTTGGCCATGATGATGGTGTCGTCGAGGAGAGGGTCTTTCTCGGTGGCGAGGACGAGCTGGGCGCCTCTGGGCGGGCCTCGCTTGCCCTCTCGAGAGTGGCCTTCGATGAGGATGTGTTCGAGCTTATATGTCGCATCGACATCGTCCTTGACAGAGCTCAACTTGATGTTGTCGAGATCGTGCACCGAAGCCTTGGATGCCACGAGCCAGGCGGGAGGAACATCCATGCCTGCGGTGAGAAGGGCCTCGGATGGGAGGCCCTTGAATGTAGCCTGTAGTCCCTTGACGCTGCCCGACTCATCGAAAGAGGGTTTCGAGTCGAGGACGTAGCGGAAGAATCGCTTGACCGGCAGCTCCGATATAACCTCGCGAGGGTTCATGAAGAGCTTCAGGTAAACGCCGTCAATCTCAGATAGGACCTTCAGGATGGGGACCCATCTTTGGCCCTGTTCACTCGTGGGATTCAGCAGACCAGCGATGTGGATGCTGGCGGTCTCTGGGTCACCAACCTCGAGCGCAGTATGGCTCGAGTTCCAACTCGTGTAGAGCATGCTTCGCACTGCAGGGGCGGCCTCGAAAATGCCCTCTGGAAGATCGGAGATGGTGGAGAGGGCGACGATGGAGGAGACCTTGGCAAGCTCGAGGGGCGTGGCGAGCTTATCCGCCAGGTCGAGGTCCTCGACTGCTTCATGCACAGGCTGAATCCTCTTCCCTTGCTCGAGGGCGAGGAGTTGCTGGAATTCGTCTTCGGTGAAGACGTCACCGGAGGCGAAGGGACCAACGACCCGACCGTTGATGATGATGGCATTGTCACCATCCTTGATTGGTGCGTACCCGCGGAATCTTGCCAGGGCCAAAGCATAGCTCTTGTCCTCGGCCAAGTCAGGCACTCCGAGCGCTGCTAGGAACTCGCTCGGCTCCATCTCAGCATCCTGCAAGGGCTTGCCCTTCTCAGTGGGCTTGGGTGGGATTGAGGGATTGTAGATCATGTGCAACCGGACCCCTTGGTTCTTCTGTTGGAATCGTTGAGCAGCAACCAGGAGCTCCTGACCAGCCTCAGTGTTGAGATCTACGACGACAACAACATGAGCCCAGTCTTTCCGATCTGCTGTTCCGGGACCCCAGACCATGAGCTTGCAGAAGAGGTCGCAGTGCTCGCTGTATAGCTTGCTGACATCAAGGATCCGAACGGCCTTGTCATCGTCCGGGAAGATGTAGGTGTTTCTCGTGGTCATGGATCCTTCGAGGAAGACCTCTGGAACCCACGAGTCGTCATCAAGAGCGCCAAAATACACGGCCTTTTGCACGATCTGCTGGTCCTCTGTCAACCGTCCACCCATGGCTTGAACCCAATTATTCTCTCGAGCAATGGCGATTCCGTTGGTGAAGACAGGCCGCACCGGAGTGTCTGCCTTCAAGCGCTTCACCCAGGCCTGGGAGAGCTTGACCTGCTGGTCGTAAGTCTCCGCTTTGAGAACTTCAGCAAAGGTCAGCTTGGTTGACTCCGTCTCGAGGCCTTCGATGACCTCGGTGAATGCCTTTTCATCTGCGCCCGATTTGGAGCTTGCTTGGATTGCTTGCAAATAGCCAATGAGAGCCTCGGATCCATATGTTTGAACGAGGTGGTAGACAATCTTGGCCTGGGCTATGGCGTCAGGACTGGAGGTCAAAGGAACCAGTCCAAAGCGAATCGTGACACCACGCTGCATGAATGAAGCCAGTTGCACCGCAGTGATCAGATCTTCAGCATCTGTGAAGTCAACGGGAGCCACGACATGGAAGATGTTGCGAGCCAACTTCGGTAGCTGGCCAGGATAGCTGCGTTGCATTAACTGTGAAACGATGAGCTTCGTCTTCTCCGAGAGTGTACCGCTTTACATACCGACATCAAGTCTTTTGGAAACGATGCATACCGCTCGTCGCTCTCGAGATCATTGAGCCATGCAATGACCTTGCCCTCCTCAGTCCGGTCTGTCCAGTCAAACCTCATCGACCTTTCTTCTGACTGTGACTCGGCAATCTTAGGGTGACGAAGCAGAGAGATTGCCTGCTTTCCGTTCAGACCGAGGCGGCGAAGGCCGTTGATCAGCTTTCGTTCGCGGCGGATCATGTCAATCAGTTGGAAAGGCTCGATCTGACGCTCAATGAGCTGAACACCATTCATCCAGAGGAAATTGATACCACTGGGCACTCCTTCAGCAGCATTCGCTTTCTGCTCGGCGACGAAGTCTTCAGAGAGCTCGTGTGCAGCGATTGAGGCAGAGAATTTCGGGAAATCCTGTGTAGCCTTGAGCAAAGCCTCCAGCGGATTCTCACTCTTGAGGATAAAGGAAGCAGTCTTGAGTCCTAAAGAAGCCAGCTCGGTGGTCGAAAGGGGCTTCAGGTCGGCAACTTCCTCCTGCTCGTCAAGATCGATATCGGCGGCAATTGGTTTCTGATGGGCATCTTTGCTGGATTCTCGATCATCGATTACAATGTAATCGGTTTTCTTCAGTGCCAGTTCAACACCGTATCCGTTGACTGGTAATGGCGTGTTTGAGGCCTGGGCACTTCGTCGATATCGGACTCGATATGAAAGCTCTCCCTTGGCTGCCTTTTTACGGAGAAGATTATGATATTGGCCGAATGAGGGCGACGTGGGATCGGCATACAGGATCGCTAGGGTTCCTACTTCGAAAAAGTTGCCTATCACGGTGCGATCGAAAGGTAGATCCTTGGTTTGCCTGCGGGTAAAACTGGTCAGAATCAAGTCAACTGGCAATTCTGGGACACGCATACGTGGAAGTCAACTTGGTGTCGATAGCCTCGGCCATTTCTGACGAGCAGTATTGTTTCCCATCAATCATGATCCATTCTGGACAGTGCTGATTGGGAGCGAGGGCTGGCTCGACCGCCGTAGTATAGTATTGATAATGCGCTTCGATGCGCGGAGCCGCAGACCTCAGCGAGAGAGCAACGTTGAATGTTGATAAATCTTCAGGATTGGTTATATGGCCATCCTGTTGAAGTACCTTGAGGAACTGGCTATACAACTGTTCGTCCGTGGTGGCCGATGCGAAATGGCCGCTTGCGATCTTGTCGAGAAGGGGGAAATACGAAGTGATATTCTCAGCCGCCGCTGTCTCTCTGAACAACCAGCAAAATTAGTTCCGACACGTCATGAATCTTGGTTGGACAGGATGGCTTACAGCAGTTCAAGCAGGTACGGGGCACGAGAGAACGAAGCCTTCATGTCCACGTTGATTGACGGGGCTGCTGAAGCTTGGAGAGCCGCCGAGAGGCCCAGGGCAAGGCTCCATGGCAATTGCAACAGGCGCATCATGCCTGGTGACTAGGCGCTGTCGGCAAACGTCTCGATTTTACGTGGGATGAAGCTCTACGGCGGGAGGTGGAGGGGTCGAGCGGGAGCTCTCGGAGCTCGGTCGTTGGTGAGGCAAAGTCAGAGAGGAAAGTTGTTTGTTATCTGATGTTCGGTGTAAGTAAGAGATGCAGTCTAAAGTGATGCGACGCATCAATGAGGCCAGTCGAGTCGCCGGCACTTCAAGGACGCTCAGGCTGTCGGAGCTGTGTCGTCGAGAAGTGAACACCGTCACAAAAGAGCTGGCCTTATTAGGTTTAGCGTCCTGACCTTCCGCAGCAGAGCATTCGGTCGTTCAACGTGGCAGAATGGCATCATGGTGGGGCTGGTCTGTGGCTGGTGCCCCTCCTCCTTGATGACACATGTGCAAGGACTGGCCAAGGCGGTGAGATTCGCGCCGGTGACAGGTGGCATCCCTCCTTGTGGCGGCGGAGGAACAATGATGCGGGTGGCTTGCGCAACAAGGAGCCCACACTTTGGAGATGGACACGATGCTCAATTGCTTAGCCCAGGAGTTCGCACGTCGGCCAGCAATCGACACTGCTCCACCTCCACTCCTTAAACATCCCCCGTCTCTATCTTCGTCTCGACCTGCTGGCCAGCTTGCTTCAAGATTCGCGAACAAGCAAGCTGATCGGCTTCTCCCCCTCTTGCTCCTTGGACACCGTATTGTTCCCCCTTTAATGCGAGAAGCTCCGGCTTCAACTCCCCGCCAAGATGCAGTCCTCCCCCGGCATGTTGACCAAGGTAAGGTGTTTCCAGGGCCTGGTTCCCGCGTCAGCAGTTGACATCTTGCGTAGTTCGAGTCCAAGTCTTCCAGAGCGAAAGGAATCGCCTTCCACCCCAAGAGGTCAGTCGTCTTGCGCCGTCAACCGCACTCCTGCCGTTCGAGTTTCCAGACCGCCCGCCATGTAGAAGCTGACATCCCTCCCCCAGACCATGGATCCTCGTGTCGCTTCATTCCTCCACCATCCAGCTTTGGGATTATCGAATGGGAACATTGATTGATCGCTTCGAAGAGCATGACGGTCCTGTCCGTGGCGTCGACTTCCACAAGACACAACCCCTCTTCGTTTCCGGAGGCGACGACTACAAGATCAAGGTCTGGTCTTACCAGACTCGGCGTTGCCTCTTTACCCTCAATGGACATCTCGACTATGTCCGTACCGTCTTCTTCCACCACGAGCTTCCCTGGATTCTCTCCGCCTCTGATGACCAGACTATCAGGATATGGAACTGGCAGAATCGCTCCCTGAGTACGTTGTCCTCTCCTCTTGAACACCCTTCTTTGAATCTGAGTTTGTGTTGCTGACCGAATTCAGTCTGCACCATGACCGGCCATAATCACTATGCCATGTGTGCCCAGTTCCATCCCAAAGAGGATCTCGTCGTTTCCGCCTCCCTCGATCAGTCCGTCCGTGTTTGGGACATCTCCGGCCTGCGAAAGAAGCACTCCGCCCCGACCTCCATGTCCTTCGAAGACCAGATGGCACGAGCCAACCAGAACCAGACCGACATGTTTGGAAACACCGATGCTGTCGTCAAGTTTGTTCTGGAGGGCCATGACCGTGGCGTAAACTGGGTCGCATTCCATCCCACGATGCCCCTGATTGTTTCCGCGGGCGACGACCGATTGGTGAAGCTGTGGCGCATGAGCGAGACCAAGGCGTGGGAGGTGGATACTTGCCGAGGCCATTTCCAGAATGCTTCGGGCTGCCTCTTCCATCCTCATCAGGACCTGATTCTGTCCGCGGGTGAGGACAAGACTATTCGTGTGTGGGACCTTAACAAGCGAACCGCCGTCCAGTCTTTCAAGAGAGAGAACGACCGCTTTTGGGTCATTGCAGCTCACCCTGAGATCAATCTTTTCGCCGCCGGCCACGACAATGGTGTCATGGTCTTCAAGCTGGAGCGAGAACGCCCTGCCTCCGCCGTCCACCAGAACCTTCTCTTCTATGTCACCAAGGAGAAGCACGTCAAGTCCTACGACTTTCAGAGGAACATCGAAAGCCCTACACTCCTCTCGCTGAAGAAGCTTGGTAGCGCCTGGGTTGCCCCTCGAACCCTGTCGTACAACCCCGCCGAACGATCCGTCCTGGTTACTTCGCCTACTGATGGTGGTTCCTACGAACTTGTGAACTTGCCCAAGGATGGATCTGGCGCCATTGAGCCTACCGAGTCAAAGCGCGGATCCGGAAACTCCGCCATCTTCGTTGCTCGCAACCGATTTGCCGTCCTCAACACCTCCAGCCAGACCATCGATATCAAGGACCTGTCAAACAACACGACTCGCTCCTTCAAGCCTCCTGTTGGCACCACCGACATCTACTTTGGAGGCACCGGCAACCTCTTGATCATTACCCCCACTGCTGTTTATCTGTACGACATCCAGCAGAAGAAGAGCGTCGCCGACCTGTCCGTCGCTGGCGTCAAGTACGTCGTCTGGTCCAACGACGGATTGTACGCCGCTCTCCTGAGCAAGCACAACGTCACCATTGTCACCAAGACTCTGGAGCAGGTGAGCACTATGCATGAGACGATCAGGATCAAGAGTGCCACCTGGGATGACGCTGGCGTTCTTTTGTACTCGACTCTCAACCACGTCAAGTATACGCTTCTCAACGGCGACAACGGCATCGTGAGAACCCTGGACCAGACGGTGTACCTGGTTCGCGTCAAGGGCCGCAACGTCTACTGCCTCGATCGTGCAGCAAAGCCCCGAATTCTGCAAATCGACCCGACCGAGTACCGCTTCAAGCTAGCCCTCGTCAAGCGAAACTACGAGGAGATGCTTCACATTATCCGAAACTCGAGCCTTGTTGGCCAATCCATCATCTCATACCTGCAGAAGAAGGGATATCCCGAGATCGCACTGCAGTTCGTTCAAGACCCCACGACGCGATTTGATCTCGCCATCGAGTGTGGCAACCTAGACGTCGCTGTTGAGATGGCCAAGGAACTGGACAAGCCCAAGTTCTGGTCTCGACTCAGCAGCGAGGCCTTGGCTCACGGTAACCACCAAGTTGTTGAGATGGCATACCAGAAGCTCAAGCAGTTCGACAAGCTCTCCTTCCTTTACCTCACCACCGGAGACCACTCCAAGCTTGCACGTATGGCGAAGATCGCTGAGCATCGAGGAGACTTCACCTCTCGCTTCCAAAACGCCCTTTATTTGGGCGAAGTTGAGGATCGCATTCAGATGTTCAAGGAGATCGATCTCTGTAAGTTGCAGAGCCAATACTTTGCAATAATGTTATACACTGCTAACCTTGAAAACAGACCCTCTCGCCTACATGACTGCCAAGTCGAATGGTTTGGAAGAAGAGTGCCAAGGCATTTTGGAAGCCACTGGTCTCATTGAGGAACAATTGACCATGCCGACCCTGGGTGCGCCTTTGACTACCCTCAAGCCAATTGTGCCCACTTTCAAGGCCAACTGGCCCACGAAGGCCACCTCCCAGTCCTTCTTTGAGAAGGCACTGCTTGGCCAGGTTGAGGGCTTGTCCTTGATTGATGAGCCCGCTGCTGCCACTGGTTTCGAAGATGCCATGGAGGAGGACACGACGACGAAGCACCCCGGCGCTCTGATTGACGATGACGATGAAGACGTTGCCGGCTGGGACATGGGTGATGATGATGTCCCTGATGTCGAGAGCGACTTCGTTAATGTCGAGAGTGCCGAGGCTGGTGGTGCCGGTAGCAGCGAAGGGGACCTCTGGGCCCGTAACTCACCCCTGGCGGTGGATCACATTGCCGGTGGCTCTTTTGAAAGTGCCATGCAGCTTCTGAACCGACAGGTCGGTGCAGTCAACTTTGCGCCTCTCAAGCCACGCTTCCTTGAGGTTTACCAGGCTTCAAGGACATTCCTCCCTGCCTCTGACGGACTGCCACCTCTGGTGAACTATGTCCGCCGTACCCTCGACGAGACGGACCCTAGAAAGGTGTTGCCTATTATTCCTCGCGACCTGGAGACACTGGCTGCCAATGATCTGCAGAAGGGCTACGACTGCATGAAAGCCAACAAGCTCGACGAAGGTTTCAAGATCTTCAAGGGTATTCTGCATGCTATTCTCATCAACTCTGTGTCAAGTGAGGACGAGGTTGCCGAGGCCAAGAAGCTTATTACCTCCGCCAGCGAGTACGCTGTGGCTATGAACATTGAGCTGACGAGGAGACGACTTGGCTCTACTGAGGCGGTGGCTAAGGATCCCGCGAAGCTTCACAGGAGTCTTGAGCTGTCTGCCTACTTCACAATCCCCAAGATCGAGGTGCCTCACCGACAACTCACTCTGCTGAGCGCTATGCAGCTGGCCTCGCGCAATAAGAACTACAACTCAGCGCTGAGCTTTGCCAACCGTATTATCGCTAACGGCGGAGCTACCAAGATTGTCGAGACTGTGAGTTGATCCATGTGCTTCTTGATTCGAGTGTTCCTGCTAATAATCATCTTAGGCCAAGAGAATCAAGGCTCAGTGCGAGCGCAACCCGCACGACGCCGTGGAGATCGAGTTCGACCAATTTGCCGAGTTTGACGTGTGCGCAGCCAGCCACACACCCATTTACAGCGGCACCAGCTACGAGGAGTGTGCATTCGATGGATCCAAGTATCACACCAAGTACAAGGGCACCGTTTGTCGGGTGTGCGAGGTTTGCGAGATTGGCAAGCATGGTAGCGGATTGAAGCTGTTCGCGTAGACAAATTAATGACTGGAGAGGAAGAGAACGTGGGTTGGAGTTTCGAGTCTTTGAAAAAGTGTGACCAGATGCGCGAACGAGAGGTGTGATCGGTCTCTGGTTTTAAAAAGGCTGGAATTGGATGAGGACGGTAGAACGATGGATGGCACAGGAGTCATGTCATGTCTTTTTAGTTTTAGCCTGACTATATGTGACAAAGCATACGAACATGAATAGTCTCTACAGTAGGAGTTGTGAGGCGACTGATACGTAATACGAACTGGGGCCATATTGTCATGTTTTGATTAAAGGTTCCTCTCTCAAGTTACGATTCTATGTGTCTGGGATTAGTCGTACAGCTGTCATATTCGTCCGTCTCCATCTATGTAAACCAGCCTCCAGCTCACCGCCGCCAATCCTACGCCTAAAGAGCCACATGGAGAAGCCTCCCCGAGGACAGTCAATTATACAATGGTTTCCAGCTCGCGAGCGTAGCCGAGCGTATTCTCTATCACCATCTGGCTAACCTCCTTGTTTTGGGAACCGGGCTCGTCGGCGTCGGTGGAGTCGGGGAAGAAGATCTGGCCGTCGCGGACGATCCAGCCTCGGTGGCGGGCGAAGGAGATGACGTCGCCCTCGGAGTCCAGGAAGAGCAGGGACTTTGTGGAGCTGATGGGCAGGCTGGGGTATGCGCGCTCGCTGCTGCTTGCGATTTCGGAACGAATCTGGTTCTTGAGAATCTGGAAAGCTCTTGTTAGCATGGAGTATGTCACAACACACCAATGGTAAGCTTACCTCGGAGAAGACGCTGTATTCGTCGCAGGGAACCTCGCTGCTCTTCATGGCTTTCCACACCCGATCGTAGCTGCCCTCCATCAACCACCTCTCCAGGCGAATGGGGTAACCCAGATACCGATCGCCCTCGACGTCAACGTCGCCGCCCTCCCGGTTGGCGAGGCTCTCGAGCTCCGTGTGGAACTCGGCGTAGAGGCCCTGGGTCAAGAGCAACAGCAAGCTGAGGCCGGTGACCCTGTTCCGCTCGGGAATGTTGGGGGGCAGGATGTTGGAGGGCAGCTCGTAGAAGGGCTGGAGCTGCTGGACGTAGCGGGTGAAGGCGGGGGGGTTGCGGGCGCGGATGGCGAAGAGGGCGCCCTGCTCGTAGGTCTCGCGGGCGAGGGGGAGGATGTGCTGGGGCGTGGAGGCGCTCGGGGTGAGGGCGTTGAGCTTGAGGAGGGCGAGCTTGGCCTTGGAGAGGAGGGCGTTGGCTTCGGGGTAGCTCATGGAGGGGGAGTGCTTGAGCTGGCTGAGGATCTGGGCGAGGTTGCGGTCGGCCATGGTGAATGATGGAGCCGACTTCGGGGGCAGAGAGGTGGGAATGTCGGTCTGAAGGTGGCGTGCGAATGGATTCGACGAGATTTCGGTCGGAATTGGAGGCTATTGATGGAGTTGTGGTTGAGTGGTTGGTTTGTTTGGATATTGGCTGGAGCTGGTCGAAGCTTCCTTTGGCCAGGCTGCGATCGGTGACGCGAGGCCACGGCACAAGGCGACGGACATTAGGCGTGGGTGCTGTCGGGGCTAGAGAAATTCCGGCCGCGGATTAGGTAATCATGTGAGCTCAACCTTCCGTCATTCTCCCTCGGATCAGACCAAACGAAATCTTGAGTCGAAATAAGACTAGCTTTACAAGGGGAGGTACACGTAGGTATTTTTTGAGTTATTTGCTGTAGATGGTACACGTGGTGGTGATTAGCAGTCCTCTTCAGTCAGCTGCATTCTTCTACTTCAGCTCAAGTTGTAGCGCCATGCAGTGGCATGCACACTTGCGACGGAGCGGGCGTTCAAGTCGGTAGCTTGGACAGGGTAGGATGGAGAGTGAGGCACCAAGAGCGGAATTATGCGACAGCAGTTACGGTGGCGCCCGCGGGTGGATTGAAAATCAAGTTTTGAAGGCATTTCACACGGGGTTGGGTTGGGCAGACACCAAGTCAGCCTTGCGGACAAGGAACTAACTATATCTCTTTTTCCAAGCTTGAAAGTCGTCCTAGTCTGATGCACTCAGCCTTGTTGCCGAGGGGGGCTATCCGAAAGAAGATAGGTCGTGGCACGAAACCCGATGGCCAGAAATGTTCGGGCTCGAGATTGTATCGAGCGGGGGCGACCTTTGGATGTTGGGCTCTGTCGGTTATGAAGGCGCGTCTCAGGTCTGCAGGGCTTTAAATGAGAGTGATGTTGAACAACTAACAGCTACTGCAGGGGAACTGCGTGAAATGTACAATCAAGGGAGATGAGGTTGCATTCGTGGTGCCATGCCAGGGCTGGATATACGAGAGCAAGGTCCAGAACTGCATGACACTGGACGAGACAACTTACATAGACACACAATGGGCTGAAAATAGCAGCAGATGGGGCTGTGGCTTAGCAGATGCACGAGCGACATGGCGACGGGATGGGACGGTCGTGGTGGTGGTGGAGCGGACAGGAAGATTAAACAGCTGCGACGACAACGCAAACGACATGAACAGGTGAGGATGTTGCCGGATGCCGGATGAAGAGCACATATTCTTTTCAGCGCTGACTTGCGAGATGATGCTCGTGTTCTTTGGCGCTGACCTCATTCTGCCCATCGATTGAGGAGCTGAAAGGCTCGTACCGACTAAGTAGGAGCATATTCATAAGCATATCTTCAGTCGATCGAATTGCAAGTTACCTCCACAAGCTCTCAGACATGATCCTTCGGGCGCACTTGTATCCGCAAGACGACGGGATGTCACCTCGCTCGTGATGCATCGACATGCGGCAACGAGGGCAATTGCTTGGCAAAGATCCCTGAGGCTGGAATCTGCCGGTCTTGCACAGCTGAAGGTCCAGCTGAACTCCATGGCTGAAGCGCCGCCAGCAACGGAGGGGGCGCCCGCGGAGAATGGCACCCAGAGTGGCCCAGTTTCATGTCTGCACGCTTCTGGTTAAACTGACGAGTGATCAGATCAAATCTCGCGAGACCATATAACGGCCCCTTGTGCCACCGGAGGAATGAAGATGAACAGGGTGGTTGAACGTTGCTCTTGTTTCAGTATTGGTGCCTTAGCGAGCGGTGCAGCCACTGTGGCTGTTGTGAAAGGTATCACTCGCCGTGGCTCGCTCAAACTGCCCTCTCGTCGGCAGTCCATCACTTTTCCGTTCCTTCTCCAGGTACCCTCTGCCTCTCGTCTCTTCTTCCACCTGTTCGAAACGTCATCATTTCACCTAAATTACAGACCATCCTTAATCCTCACGACCTTGCCCTCGACCAACGTCAACAACGGCTTCAATTCTCAAGAACGGGGGCAAGCAACCGGAGAAAAGTGGACTGTCCGCCGCTCTCAGACTCTCGCATTTTGCGACTCACCACCCTTGCTTGCCGTTTGGAATCCTTTCTTGAGCCTCTGCTGCAGCCGACCGCCAAAGTCCATACCAATTCGTCCTGTGTCCTCTCTCGATCGGCCACCCTCTGCACGTCTGGATCTGCTTATCGCCCTCGCAGATTGCAGAGAACTGTTCTTCTGTACCACCATCCTCAACACCACCAGAAGCCAAAACCAACAACCTTCAGCCCTCGACGCCGGCGCACCACGTTAGCTCTACCCCACGCCCCGTGCGGCTTTGCGCAGTCGTAACCATTGGAATCGGGAGCGCCCCGCCAGCCAGCCGCAGCCGGCACCAGGCCACCAACTGCAAGGTCTGTGTTGGAACTATTCTTACAGCTTTGATCCCTAGCTCTGGCTGATTGCTGATGGTTGCCAGTGTGCAGTGAGTCTGTCTGCCTGTCCCAAGTACGAAGTACAACCCAGGATCGTCAATCCTCCCCCCCCCCCCCCTCCATCCGAAATTCGTTCCATCTCGACCGACCATACCGCCCGTCGAATACATAATACTTAATCCTCCCGACCTAAAGCTCTTTCTCGCCCTCTGTGCCCAAAATTTCCCTTCGCTCCTCTCTCCCTCCTCTCTCGCCACATCCGCTATTCTATCGTGTTGTCAGATCCTCGTCCTCAGCCCCTCCAACACAACTTCGACACCCCACTCACAATCTCACCCTTCAATTCTCAGCCGCCGTCATGGCGAGCTATCAGCAGCATGCGCCGTTCGGAAACGAGCCTGCCGGTGGCTCAGCCGCCAACGGTAATTCGTCATGTAAGCACCCCGACCCCCGTCCCCCCATATCTTTTTTCTTTTCAATTCGACCCTCGACCCTCTTGTGAGAGCTGAGCTGCGGAAGCGGCGTTGAGTGCACGTACTGGTTGGCCGCTGATGTGGCCTGCGACCTGCGTGCATGTGTGCGTGCCTGCGTGCCGACTTGTTTCTTTGGTGGCCTATTTTATTGCCCAGCGTTTCCTTGTCGGCGTTCAAGATAGGGCCAGAATTCCGGAGGGGAACGCCGGCCTGCATGCAGAGCACACGAGAAGCTTGAGCAACAGTTCGAAGAGTGGGAGGGATACCGAGTGCGACTTTGCCATCCGTACCCCTGGTTGCAATATTGAGAGCCGAGTCCCAGCCACAAGGAAACACGCAATCTTCATTTGCCATCAGCTCCCCCTAATAATTTCACATGGAACTTCACGGATGGTAATACGCCGTCCTGTTCCAAGGGGAAGTGGGATTCTCGCCGCCCAACAACGCACAGCCCACAAAGGTCTTCCAGAATTCCGAGCCCAATTGATGCGGCGCAGATCTAGGCCCCCAGCGGCAGGCGGGCTGGGTCATGTCAGCGAGCTAGACGCTCTCGGGATCAATCAGACACGCAGACGAGAGCCGGCAACGAAAGGCTAGCGACGACGACCAAAACGAAAACTCCCCGCTACCAGCCATAGAGGCCTGCAGCGAAACCTCAGACTGGCGCCCTTCCAGAGGCTCGCGGCAACCCTGGCTGGACCGACCTAGGATTCTTGGCGGGACAGCTTGACGGATGCGGAGCGGCTTACTAGCAGGCATCAATTTGTTGCTTCGGACACTGCCTCTGGTTCCCAGCGTGACCACAGGCCCGCGGTCGAGCTGGCTGCCCGCTCCTATTATTATACATACACGTATTGATCCCCGCGGGTCCCCTTTTATGAGAGGTCTGATCCGTCTGATCCATCCCTCCCGAGTTGTTTTTGTCTCGACTGTCCCGGCCAGCTCGTATCTCACGGCCGCCTGTCCTGCATCGCATCAGCACAAATCGGCCGTGGCCCCCAGCAAGAAACGGCGCTTGGCAGTATCGACGGCCCCTTGCGTGCCTGGCCATCCCTGACGCAGACGACGCCTGCTAGTCGCCAGTCCCATTCCCGGCGACCTTCTGGATCCCCTCATCAGTTTATCCCAGAACCGCCAGTTTCTGCGAGGTACCCCGCGCTCTCTCAGTCGGCTCTCTAGCTTCCTCCGGAGCGTCTCGAGCCTGCATTTGGGCCTGGGCCTGTCTCATTCGACCGTGTCCTCGCTTTCTCCCTCAAATGTGAAGCCCGCCCACCGGCTCCCACCGCAGATCACCACCAATCATTCATTCAAGAGACCAGCACGCACGCACGCACGCACGCTCGCTCGCTCGCTCGCTCGCTCGCGCTGGAACCCAAAAACATCAGCTCGCCAGCCTGGCTTGATCCCAAACGAGGGTGTGCGCCGCCGCTTCTGCAGCAGTACGAAGTACATCGGCCACCTCGCTGTTCAGCTCTCCTCTCGCCGAAAACAACCAGCCCGGGCCCGTCTCACTGCCCATTTACTTTTCCCCCGTCTCCATTGCTGACATCTCACGTCCTCCCCGACAGACGATAGCGAGCCCAGCGACATGGCTCCCCCACAGCTTGGAGCAACGTTTGTCCCCGGAGGATTTGACGACTATTATATGCCCGAGGTGGTCGCTCCGTCTCCCCAAAGGTACGTCGTGTTCTCTCCCTCTCCCTCGTACTTCGTCGTCAGCTCTGTCGTCATTCTGTTTAAGCCTCGCTCGCACTCATCACCCAGACCCCCATTTCCCGCATTCCCGTGTTCCCCAGATCCCTGGCTATTTTTCGCTCCTTTCCCTCAACCTGGCCCAATCCGGTCCCAACGGTGAAAGGTGGGGCCTCGCTGACGATTCTTTGTCGCCGGTATCTAGGGTAACCCCTCAGGTCCCCCAAAACATGCAGGAGGACCTTCAGCGGATGGAGCTGGAGGCTACTTCTGTCGAGCCCCGATCAGACGCCGAGCCAGGTCCGCGTCACGGCCGCGAGCCTTCCCTCTCGACCTACATCAATCCCCGCGGAGACGACCCGCCCCGGTCGAAGGGTGCCGCCGCTGCTTCGGACGACGATATCAGAGCATACCAGTCAGCCAGCGACGGAAGGTCTGACCGTCTCGAAACCATGAGTTGGGACGCCCCCTCATTCTCGCCTTTCCCCAAGGTCAAGGGCGATAATATCCCCCCGACCGACGAGGAGAAGGAGGAGATCCTGTGGAACGCCCGCAAACACGTCCTGCACTCTCAGAATGTCTCCATGCAGATTACTTGGGCTCGCGATGTCCTCACTTGGGCCGAAATCTCCCAAGACGCCATCACTCGAGATTATCCCGACAAACCCCGCCCCGCCACCCCCAGGATAGAACACGAGCTTCGTCTGGACGCCACCAACATCATCAGCTATCTCGCCCAGCAGGAGCACCCCGAAGCCCTCTACATGCGCTCTAAATGGCTCGAGTTTGGAAAGCTCGGTAACCGCGTCGACAAGCGTGAGGCCTACCTTGGGTACAAGCGCGCCGCCGAACTTGGCCATGGCCGATCCGAATACCGCATGGGCATGCTCTACGAGCAGTCCAACGACATGTCCAAGGCCAAGGAGCACTACTACCGAGGACTCAGCCTGAAAGACTCGGCCTCCCTGTACCGCATGGGAATGATGAGCCTGTTGGGGCAGCACGGCGAGTCCAAGGATTATCAGACCGGCCTCGATCGCATCCAGAATGCCGCCGACAGCTCTGACGAGGACGCGCCCCAGGGTGCCTACGTATACGGCATGCTCGTGGGCCGGGACCTGCCCGACATCACCATTCCCGAGGGACTTTTGGCCAACAACCCACAGACGGCCAAGATGTACATTGAAAAGGCCGCCTACCTTGGCTTCGCTAAGGCACAACTCAAGATGGGCCAGGCTTTTGAACTATGCCAGTTCGACTGCGACTTCAACCCATCCTTTTCCCTCCATTACTATGGCTTGGCTGCCAAGCAGGGCCTTCCGGAGGCCGCCTTGGGCGTCAGTCGATGGTTCTTGTTTGGATATGACGGCGTCTTCAAGAAGAACGAGGCGCTTGCCTACAAATATGCCCAAGAAGCTGCTGCGGCCAAGCTCCCGACTGGAGAGTTCGCCATGGGCTATTACCACGAAATCGGTATCCACGTCGACAAAAACCTCGGAGAGGCCCGGAAATGGTACCAAATCGCCGCCGAACACGGTAACAACGATGCTGTCGGACGTCTCGAGTCGCTCAACGAAGATAAAACCCTCTCCAAGGCCGACCACGAATCCACGACCTTGACCCGAATCAAGTCACAACACGGCTCCCAGCGCGGAAAACGACCCGATCGCTTCAAACAACCCCAGCAGATGCCGACGCTCAGCGAGAATAGCGCTCCCGCATCTCCCTCCAGTGAAGTTCCTCCGCCACTTCAGGGTCAGGTCGCGGCAAACTCTCCTCGTGTCAACCCCAGCCCGTCTCTGGGGCTCCAGCCCACTCTTGTGTCGGATCATGCCCAATTCCCCGACCCCTCGCGAGCCTCCTTCGTCGTGCCTGCTGGTGATCGGCCTCCAGCCTTCAACGTCAGAGTTGATTCCCACCAGAACCCGGTTGCCCGACCCCAATCCGCCGCTCCATACCCCGAGGACGACAGACCGCCACAACAGGTTCCATTCCGTTCCAAGTCCACGGCGCCTTACCCGGAGGATGATGTGCAAGCCCATCGAGGCCCTCAATTCAACAACGGTCGCTTGGGTCAAGGACCACAGGCAGATCGACCCTCGAGTGCCTTTGGTATCAAGCCTCAAACTGGCGGCCCACGGCCCATGCCTTCATCCCAATCTATGGGCAATCTCCACCCTCCCGGCCAAGGCCGCGGGGACCCCCGTCCCGACCCGCGCAATAGAGCCGCGTCTGCTGGCGGCTGGGGACCTGCCGGAGGCCCCGGAGGCCCCGGTGGTCCAGGTGGTCCTCCCGGTGGTCCTCCCGGAGGTCCTCCCGGTGGCCCTCCCGGTGGCCCTCCAGGTGGCCTAGGAGGGCCTGGTAACCGCCCTTATCCTGAAGAGGATGCATATGGACGGGGAGGTGGTGGCGGCGCTCCCTATCCCGGCGGCGGCCCGTCTGGCAACCGCCTGCAGAAGCCTCCCCAGGGTAACCAAACACCTCCTATCCGAGACCCCAACTATGAGCGTTTCTCTCGAGTCCCTGGCGCCGCAGGCCGACCCGAACGCCTCAGCTCCCTGCCTCAAAACCAGGGACCACCTCCGCAGAAATCCCCGCCATACGGAGGGCCTGGAGGGTTTGGGGGACCCGGAGGCCCAGGAGGCCCCGGAGGTCCTGGAGGTCCGGGAGGTCCGGGAGGCCCGGGAGGCCCGGGGGGTCTTGGAAATCAAGGAAGTCAAGGACCTCCCGGAGGCCCCGGAGGACTGCCCCGAGCCCCCAGCGCGCAGGGACAAGGCCGCCCTGGAATGGCTCCGGCTCAAGGTGGGCCCGGAAGAGTTGGCAGTGCACCGCCAGCTCAGTTCCAGCGCCCTGAAAGCAAGCCAAGCCCTGCTCCCAGTGCTGCGACAGCACCTCCGAAGGTGGGCAAAGGCCCAGCTACCTTTGAGGATATGGGTATTCCTCAGGGCAAGCAGGACGGTGATTGCGTAAGTTTCGGCCATTCTTCCTCGCAGGAGCACAACTAACGATGTCTGAATAGACTGTCATGTAATGACAATGCGGGAAAACATTCGAGTAATCCATGGCCAAGATGGAGCATGCCTTGGCGCAAGTGACGGGACCGAACGGATCAAGAAGAGTTACTATGCTTCTAGTGACGATGGAAACAGGCATTTCGTAGAGTCAAGCCGTGGCAAGGGTACATTTCAGGATGGACTTGGATTGAGATCTTGACGGGCGTGAATAGCGAGGCTTGGCTGCCTGGACATGTTGTTTGTTGGAGACGTCAAATTTGTCTTTTGTAGGTATGACGCTCTTGAAGTGAAAAGGAGTACATGGAACATGCTAGAGAGCCCCGAAGAATGCGGGGGTATGACTTTGACATGTAGAGAACGTATGATGTTGATAATGTTCCCATAACGACAAGAAGACGGGGAGGCGAGGGGTTTTGGGCGAATATAGAAGGGTTGGAGTATTGTACTTGGCATAGTCTGTTTGCACTTTATCTACCTAAGTACGTTTCATCTCATGCTATCTGGTTCCGAAGTAACATGTCTGAAAGTCTTGTGGAATATAATATGGTTGATTTCGGATAGGGTAGGTAACCACACTGATGGGATTGAGGACCACGTCTACGATTAAACACACAAGGTACATAACAATGCAGGGTTAGCATCAGAGCACCCGAGAGGTTCTATCCATTTAGAATCACAATTCGACCCATCCAGTGGTAGCCCAGCTTTTGCAAACCTCAGTGGCTTTGAAGTGCCCGGCTGAAGTCGATTACCTCGCTAGTAGCACCAGAGTCAATGTGTGACGACGGGAAGGGTAGAACAGCACGGAGATTGTCTCGGACATTTCAAACTCAATCCGTGTATTTCCGCATCTTCTTCATCGACACGCTTACTAATTGGTTGTCTCGTTGATATTGGCCGCTTTGGTCCTGATTCTCCCGCACTCTCTGCCCAGGTTTCCGGGGGCGTGTCTTCAGCTGAAGGGTGACCAAGCACTCAGTGAAGCATGACTCACTCGCGAAATGTAATAATTGGGTGGGGGGGGGGGGGGGCGTAGGCCTTGTGGATGGTATTCATCGTGGCGACGAAGGTGGAAGGAAGGCGGACAGGGCGTTTCGTTGGGCTGAGTGCTGTTGGCTATGGTGTTGGCGACATGGCCGTGAGTTGGATACGATGGGAGGTCCTAGCAGGTAGCCCTAGCAGGCAGATGCTTCGATGAGGCGCATTACTGAGGTATGCTTTGGGGGTAGACTTTGGAGGTTATTCAGACTTCTAGGTTGCCGAGGAGCAATTAGGATCATCGACGGTAGGTACACACGAATGTCTGAAAGTGGTATCAACGGTAGCAAGCAGTCGCATCTTGTGGAAATAAGCTCGAAGTATCGGGTCTAAAACAGTTGAAATTAAAGGAGCTACCAAACAAGATGATGTCGGCACATATACAGGTAGTCAAGTGTTACAAGACGCCGAAGCGGTTATTCGCACACGGACACGTCACACCACCTCAGCCAGGACGCCAGAAAATGGTGGATTAATACGCATAATTGCGGCAAGAGACATGAGGCGCGAGGCCTCGTCTTCCCACTCGGCGCTTCGTCTGTCGGGCGGTTCACTCCAGCTGCGCCATGCAGGAGGCCGAGCAGGAGGCCGGCCGGAGAGGGATGTTCGCAGGCAGCAGGAACCACGTAACTGAAAACAACAGGTTCAATACCGCGAGCGTGAGGAAATACGAGTATTCACCAGAAAGTGTACAAATTCAGATGGGGCCGAGGGCGAACTGGACGAATAATCCCTGGTGAGGCTGGCAGGCCAAGGACGCCCATTGGACTGGTCCCATCGATCTCCTGGGCGAGGGCTGATATGTGGCGGAGACGACTTGGCGAAGGAGCTATTGGATGAGGCAGATATTTATCACCTACGGCGAATCAAAACGAGCTTAATAGAAGCGGGCGAGGCAGTCTTTTATTTTGAAGCGTTGACAGCGAGCCTATTACGTGCGGGAGTAGTCAAGCAGTTGGCAAACGGCAGAGCCGAGAAACTGGCAGAAGACTGGCCAAAACGGACGAATGAGGCGAGGCTCTCGCTCGTGGTTTGTTTTGTTTATAATCTCGCATTGCACTTCTGCTTTGCCTTCGCATCCCGCCTCGCTCATCCTCGCCCTCACCCTCCACCACCAACATTGGCGACAGCCACCTTTCAGCCTGACTTCAAATACAACCATAACCGGCTGGAGACGGATTTACTCTCCCCGAGAGGATCACTGTCGTCTTTATTCTTCTCTTCGCTTCTCTCGCCCTGGGAAAGCCCAGTGCTGTCCCTGTCTACCCGTATCCGACCGCGGGAACTGCCTTGTTTCTTGCTTGCATTTCATTTCTTCTCTGCAGGAGGCGACACGAATATCCAGTCTTTGTTGCCTCTCCGTTTTACTGCTTCTGATTTTCTATCTTCTGTTCTTTCTTTCTTTCTTTCTCTTCTCCTCGTCTTGCTGCCTCTCACCTGCCTTGTCCCGAGGTACCTTCCTTGGGGCTTTTCATTTGCACTTGCCTCATTACCTGTATTGAACCTTACCTCCTGCCCGGGCACGAAGATGACTTCCAAGGCCCCTTCTTCCTACATCCACCCAAACTTGAGTTTGGACGAGGCTCTGTACAATCATCTTGTTTTACCTCCTCAACTGCCTCATCGTCAAGATCCAAATGCTATCGAGATTGAAGATGCGCTCCTCGACCGAGCACTCCTCTCAGCTCAATGCATGCGGGATCTCCCCGGAAACGAATCCTACTCGACCTGGGATGCCATCAATCGCAGTCTTCAGACAGTCAAGACTATCGCCTCCAGCGGAAATTTCGATCGCTTGATGTTGGCTCGGGAGTTGAAGTCTTTGGGGCAGAAGGACTTCCTTGTCGTCCATGTTCGGAGTCAGAATTGTGCCCTGTTTGTTTACCGGTCGAAAGAGTAAGTCGCCTGCTCGAACTTTTCTGCCTACCAACTGACATCAAGCAGCCCTGTTCTCGGTTCATCCATCGTTTTCGAGGCTTTCGAGGCCTCGGCTCGGAACGAAGATATCCTCGCTGCCGAAAATGCCCTTCCACGATCCTTCCCCGGATGCGCAGTTGCTGTGTCCCAGTCCACTGTCCTCGAAGAGGGGTTCATTCCCAACCTCGCATCGTTCCTCGAGAGCGCCTCTCGGGAGTCTATCAAGGAGTTCTCGGCTCACATCCACAAGGCCGGAGCAACAATCTCGGAAAATCGTAACACCCCCGAGCCTGCACTCGTCACATCCATGTTGATGGCCCTCCTCCAAGAGAACGGACGTCGAATCGCCCCTACCTTGCTAGAAAAAATGGTCAGGGATGACGTCTGTTGGAGAGATGCCGGCGTTCCGTGGAGGCGACTACCCTACTGGCTCATCTTGCGAGTAGTCATTTCTCGACATCTCTGCCTCCGACTAGGTGGCGAGATCGGCCGCGCTGAGTACAAGTTTTTCGTTGCCCACCTTCTCGGAGAGTTTCTCTCCAATGTTCAAGGCTCTTTGAGCATCGAATCTTTGGACTACTTGAGGAAAAAGATCAGTCGCCGGTTGGTCAAACTCGAAGTCGATAGAACGCGCTCCCAGAGCCCCGAGACAGTCTCTCGAGTCGAGTACCTCTTCCTTCACTTGGAACCTAAGATGAAAGAAAGAGTTGGTCGTGCATCAACATTCATCGAGAATGCTTGGAGTGAGCATAAGCTCAAAAGGACAGAGAAAATCCCAGATCTTCCACTCCATGCATCCCCGGACGACCTACGAATGGATTTGCGAGTGAGCTATCAACATTTGCAAGGCATCCTGCATGGATTCTCACGGCCACGAAGACGCGAGATTGACCCTGGGAATACCATCAGTGTCTCGCAGGCAAAAGAGCACCTGAACTCCTTCGCACAGGCTCATTACGAGATGATTGAGGAAGAACATCAGCGTCTAGATTTCTGCAACGAGTCGTTCGGATCAACGAGCCGCAAGAGGGGTGCAATCATCGACCGGGCTTCCCAGAGCATATTGTCGTACATGAGTCGTGCCTTACAGCTTTATGATCAAAACCCGCAACTCTTGAGCACAATGATCATCACCGTCATGGAGCTCTGGGTGGAAATGGACCGACAGGCCTGTGCCATGTTTCCGCTATTGCGGGAGTACCATCCAATCTTCCGTCCGGAGATGTTGGACGTCTTGCTGACTTCCCACTTTGGGGAGATGAAACGTGTGCAAGAGATCCAACTCTACCTTCAAGAGAGAATCAGTGCTTGTGGACGATCCTCCTTGGACATTTTCGCGGACCCCGTCTCCGGAACATTCGGTCACCGGTTTTACGAAGAATCTGGCGAGGGCTCGACGCTGAGGTCTCTGCACGAGGAAATTGAGGCATGGGCTGCGAAGAAGCGACTCCAAAAGAGGGAGGAGTGGGAAGACAAGTCCTTGGAGTATGAGACTCTGTCCAAGAAGATTGACCAGAGCAGTTGTGTCTGGGTCGTCGACGACGATGACCCGCTTAGCCGCGGCATCCACGATGATGCTCATTGTTCCCGGTGTTTTCTGATGAGGAAGCTTTCCAAGATCTGGATCAAGGGTTATGAGCATCCGCTGCCCTCAGACCAAGTCATCGCGAAGGTGGTGATTTTTGAGCTCTTGTGCCCACAGTCCTTTGCTACCTATCGAGACACCACCTGGGGAATCATCTCAAAGCTGGCACTTCCTCGACCCGCGGACAACGGAATACCGAGATGCACCGTGAAGGATTACGATCAGTTGTCGGAATTCGCAAACAAGACCGAAATGACCTGCACATTGGCCTCGGTCACCAAGCCATGTAAGTCCATTTGGCCACCTACCACAACCTTGTCTCAAGCTAACCGCTCTGTAGTTCTGAAAACTCACTATTCGCAATTGGGATTCCCTGTTGAATGGGAGAGTGGAAGAGATGGTGTTTGTCGCCCGAATGCCTTGAAATTGTACTATTTCGACGACAAAACAACGGCGTGGCCAAGTCGCCGAGGGTTCCGACCTTGTTTCTTGTCTCATGTCAAGCTGGAAATCCCACCCTTATCTCCATTCTCGAGTCTTATCCAGGATCCAAACATGAACGACAATACCTACGGTCCTTCTTCATACGAGATTGTTTCGACAGCAGCAAAGTGCCCACTCGGCATCAACGTCCACGAGTACTTGGCATTTCAGACGATCGCCTCCGGAAAAGCCCGGCGATGGCTTGCGATCCTGACGGAGCTGGGCTCTGCGAATCTCAACTTTTCAAACGATGCTACGATGCTTCTCTTGAGCTATCTGGCTTCCCAATGTGGACCACAAGACCAGTCGCACGATCCGCTTCGAATGATTCACAAAACGTTTCGAGATGAAGTCTTCTGCCACAAGCTCATACAGCAGTTGGGCCAACGCCTGGACAGTCTATCCGCAAATTGGCGCGAAACCTATCTCATGGAAACCGTCATTTCTTTGACCCTGAGAGTCCTAGACTTTGGAAAAACTGCGGAGCTGGATTCTGTATTCAAGGAAGCGACTTCTCTCCTCAATCGAGCCAGAGAAACTTGTGTTCGTTGGTTCCTATTGCTCCGTGCAGAAACATTCAAGGTCACAGTTCCGGAAACAGCCCGACGATTCCAACAGTACACTCTGTGGGCAGGCTTGCTCTGCAGGCGGACCTTCGAACTCCATACGCATCGTCCCATGGTGTTGAGTGACGCTGCCCTCAAAGCTTACATCCAGAGCAGTGTCATTGTACATGATAGCCTGGTGGTCAAGCTTAGCTCGCTTCCGAGAATCCTTCGCCATGCAGTGATACGGGACATGAGATCATCATATCGTCTGTACAGAACGGTATCCAAAGCCATTCTCCTGCAACCCGATGTTTTCAGGTCATCTTTGAAGGAGCTGTGGCCTGAGGCGGAAGACTCCCCCAGAAAGCTCTCCTGTGTCATGTCCGAGAAGGGTGGCTGGATAACTTGCCGTGCAACCACTGTCGAAGAGTCGAATGATCAAATCGTGTGGTACAATTGCATTGAGGGCATTTTACTAGTTGACGGTCGTCCGATGGGAGTAAGTCTCACCTCGGTGAACCATTGATACTGCACTCGCTAACCAGTCTCGAGAAACTCCCTAATGATCCCACCAAGTCCCCCATTCTGAATGAGCTTTTTGGAGAGCAGGTGCACCTGACATTTCCATCAGAACGCCCTGGTATGCAGTACAGTGAGTGGCCTCGAAATCCATCTTTGCGATACATGGCTGAGTTTTTCTAGTGCTCTGTGTGACACCTTACGGTTTCCAAGTTCATGTGGGATTCAGTGGTCGAGAAATGGTCATCAGGGCGTTCCGGCCGCCCTACTCTCTTCAATTGATCCCAAGGGAGAACTTCCGCAATGGCGTTGACTGGGACTTGCCAGGACCTCTGATCGACAATTGCTTTCACTGGCTGTAGGTCTCAAGAACGCAGGTCGCATCAATAATAGCTATGGCTGACTGAAGTTGTACAGAAATCTCCGGAATGGACAAGTGCTCATCAGCAAGGAACCTTGGCCGAAGTACCCCTTCAAAGGTTACACGCTGGACCTGCACGATCGATCATGCACGCAACGGAAGATGCACCAAAATGTCACGGACAGCGTGGTGAATCCGTACTGCCCATTGTATGATCGCGCAACCAAAATCTTGGACTCGCTCGAGCACCGTCGATACATCACGGTTGTACAACCAGGAGGGCGCGTGCAATCGGGAGGGACCAAGTGCCTGCAGGTCGAGTTACCGCGGCTGCAAATACTGTTCCATGTTAATCAGAAGCACATGCTACAGTCGCCCCAGCTTCAGGTTGAGGTTGACCAGAATCAGGATGCCGGGACCTGGTACGGATTGCGCAGCAAGCTGGTTTGCAGAGGCATTTCTAATCCCGACCACCAATTCGTTCTGGTTCCTCTCGGCGAACTTGCAGTTAGGTCGGATGGATGTCACGTCGAGGTGAGAATCGTCCCTGGTGGTTCGTACGGAAGGTTCACCGTCAACAAGACGCTGGGGCGTCTAGACTGTCCTTCCGAACCCGTTCTTATATACACCAAGGCGCTTCTGCACGCCGTGACTTCTTTTCTGCTCCCCGACCGTCTCACCGGCCGCACAGGCCTCGAAGAGGCCACCGAGTGGTTGCAGTCTGGGATGTCGCAGCCGTGGAGTCCCCTCGGCCCAGGGGCGTTGCCAATTCTACGCAGAATTGCTCAACTGACCCCTCGGAGGGAGTACTATCCTTCCGACATGCGCGTTATGCGAACAGACTACTGGGTCGATTCGATACCCACGAGACTTCAAAGTTCAGAGTACTGGCCAATTGTCAAGAAGATCATAGAAACTTCTGAAAGTCTCGCAGTGTTCTCAGCTTCAGAACACCATGCTGAACAGAATCCTCGGCTTCCATCGACGGGCGACTCACATCTGCATACTCGAGCCCTTTCGCGACACCGAGCTCTCCAAAGATGCGAGGCTGCGGCGGGGGATCGACAAATGCCTACCACAGTTCCCTACAAATCCCGAGACTGTCCATCTCACACCAATATTCCTCACCGGAACGTGCTGGACATGACACATTCGATTCGGAAATGGCCCCAGAGTTTGGACACGACAACCAAGCTGGCCCAGCTCCTTGAGATCGAGAATAGGGTTGGCGGCTTTGGGTCAGTTTTTGACAAGGCATCTCTCAACGACAGACTCAGAACGAACATTGTCCAAAACTGGGGGTCACTGGTGCTTTTTGCAAAGACTGCAAGAACCAAGTATGATCTGATGTTCTTATTAGGCCTGATGGCCTTCCGGGTTGACGCGGACCTGTCGCTTCTTCGTACACTGCTTGCATTTGCGATTTTTGACGAGCTTCAAAATCTTCCCACGCCAGAATGGGAAGAGTTTGAGAACTTTCATCCTGGTCAAGTACCTCGACTAGATTGGATGGTCAAATTGATCAAGCCGTTTGGAGCCCCAACACCGGAAGATGAGAGAGCGGCTCTGGAGGAATTCGCAAGCGCGAAGCTTCGACGAAAAATCCAAAACGATCGCCTAAAGTATGAGAAGAAGGTTGAGGAAGATTGCAAGACATTTGCTGGTCTCCTTTTGAAGCAGTGGCCATGCCTAGAGCCAGGTGTTGAAGGTCTCGACCAGACCTTGCTGGTTGACGTTGGGCTAGGTTTGGCGGTGGTTCGGCCTGAATGGAAACGTCTGTTCATGAACTTGGATCTGTCGAACCACGTTGCAGATGTCCAAGAGATACTGAATCGACGCGCCTCAAAGACTGGGTACGAACTGCCTGCACCCGTTTCCTCCAGTCACACCTTCTTCGAACGGATGCGAGGAGGCGAAGTTCCTGACCTCAGCATGCTCATGCAGAAATCTGTTCAGGGAGACGCAACACACCAAGATGCCAAGAAATCGCCGTTGTTCTGTATGCCCGCAAACGGGTTTCGACTTGATGGCAATCAGGGAGGCTCAAGCGGGCCACCAGGACTTCACACCTCTTTGATGCACATGACGATGCCTAAGAGATCCGACACCAGACATAAGCCCTCCAACGTGGAATCTCAGGCGGCAGTCCTGCGACTGAGAAGAATGACAGAGAAGCTACAGAATTCCAAGTCTTTGGTCAAGAAAAACTATGCTGCCGACTTTGAGAAAAGTCTCGCGGCATTCAGCAAGCTCGATGCACCGAGAATTGGTTCGAACGTGGCAATGCGTCGTCGGGAACTGTCCATCCGCACCATGTCGGGGGAAACGGAACATTCATTTGATGGGATTCGAGGAGCATTCGATAATGCCACTTCAACAATGACGTCGAGGCAGATTGAATGGCTCAAAGCAGGAGGGCTGTGGCCAGCCGTCACGAAGGGTACAGTGCTCAGCCGGTTGGGCTCAGTTCGAGGCCAGAAACTCTTTGGGAGTGGCATGCGAGCCGCATTGATTGAACTCGGAGTCAAAACCACCAAGCTGCAGCGCGAAATCCGCCTTCATGATCTAGCGCTCAAGAACAACCCAGGGAGGTATCACGAGGAGGAGAGCAACATTGGCCACACCAACTGGAATCCCAGCGAACACCCCGACTGGCTGTTGCTCGAGATTGAATCAAACTTGATGATCCGCCCAGTTCAGATTGACGTGGCGTTTGCAACCATCTCCCCGGAATCCGGATCCAATTCGGTGCTACAGATGAACATGGGACAAGGTATGACTTTTTGGGATGAGTCTCGACGCTTTTCGGCAACGAGCTAACGCAACTAGGGAAAACTTCATGCATCATTCCTATGGTTGCTGCCGCCTTGGCAGATAGGAGTCGCCTCGTGCGCGTCGTCGTTCCCAAAGCGCTGCTACAGCAGACCGCCCAGCTCCTGCAGGCGAGACTGGGTGGCATCTTGGGACGCCAAGTGCGGCATGTGCCCTTCTCGAGACGAACTCCTACCACGGGAGACGCCATCAAACTGTACCATGGCATCCATCGAGATGTAATGAAGACGGCTGGTATCATGATTTGTCAGCCTGAACACAACATGTCTTTCATGCTCAGCGGCCAGCAGCGGCTTCTGGACAATAAGATTGCCCAGGCAACGCCCATGATCAAGGTCCAGGACTGGCTTACCAAGGTCTCAAGGGACATTCTGGACGAATCCGACTACACGTTAGCTGTGCGAACTCAGCTCATTTATCCATCCGGATCCCAGATGACGGTGGACGGCCATCCTCATCGATGGCTGGTTACAGAAGCAGTGCTCCGGCTTGTTGATGGACACATGTATGAACTCGCTCACTTGTTCCCTCAGTCGATCAACATCATTAGGCGCAAGGGGGGAGGGTTCCCGTTCATCTTCTTCCTGCGACCCGACGTGGAGGATGAGCTGGTTCGATTAGTGACTATCGATGTCTGTCGAGGTTCAGGCGGCATACTGCCCATGACTGCTCACACGATGCCAGGGGCAGACCGAGTGGCCATCAAGGATTTCATCAGTGCGACAAGACCCAGGGTTTCATCGGTGAAGCGGATTCAGAAGCTTTACCCAGATAACCCGAGCATTCGACAGTCCATCTACCTTCTTCGGGGCCTTCTCGTCAACCGGATTCTAATGATGGTTTTGAAGAAACGATGGAACGTCGAGTACGGGCTGCATCCAAAGCGGGATCCAATTGCTGTACCCTTTCACGCTAAAGGTGTCCCAAGCGAGCAGTCGGAATGGGGACACCCCGATGTGGCCATCCTCTTCACCTGTCTGGCGTTTTACTATGATGGTGTGAATGTTGGCCAGCTCAAACAGTGTCTTGACCATATTCTCCGGTCCGACGACCCATCTACAGAATACGACAAATGGACGAAGAGTACTAACAACTACCCCTCGTCACTTAGAGCTTGGAACTCGATCAACGTCGACGATGAAATCCAGCTGACGGAGATCTGGAAGGTGGTCCGGTACAACGGAGTTGTCATCGACTACTTTTTGAACAACTTTGTGTTTCCACGACATGCGAAACAGTTCAAGGTCAAGCTGCAATCCAACGGCTGGGACATTCCCTTGTTTCCGCTGACTGGCGAGTCTTCACGCTCCGGCAAACTGGTCAACAAACAAGCCAACAAACCGCTAACAACGGGGTTCAGCGGAACGAATGACAATCGGACGATGCTCCCATTGAACATCAAGCAAGAGGATCTCCCCAGCCTTGTGCACACCAGCGCCGAGGTATTGACTTACCTATTGTGTGAACGCAACCGCCGCTGCCTCGTGTCTAGCCAGCTCCGCGGATCTAGGTTTACCGGAAGAGCAACGGAAGTCGACCTCCTTCATCTTTTGAAAGCACAGAGGATTCGAGTTCTTATCGACGCCGGCGCGCAGATCCTGGAGATGGACAACTTCACCTTGGCCCAAAAGTGGCTGAAGATTGACGGCGGAGCTCTGGCAGCGTTATTTTTCGATGAAGGCAACAGGCCATGGGTTGTCTCGCGGCAAGGAAAGAGAACACCGCTTCTCGCTTCGCCTTTTGCTGACGATCTGCGCCAGTGTCTTGTATACCTTGATGAAGTTAGTAATGACGATTCCCTCGACCCCAGAAGCTTACATATTCCAGGCGCACACTCGCGGCACCGACTTGCGGCTCCCGCCAGAGGCTCGGGGGGCGCTGACACTCCGACTTGGTCAAACCAAGGATCACACAGTCCAAGGTTAGTAGACCAGGAGGTTGAATGCAGAGTTTCAGGTGCTAACTATGCCACAGCTGCCATGCGCCTGCGGCAACTCGGAACCACGCAGTCCGTTTCCTTCTTTATCCCCCCCGAAGTACACCAGAGCATTGCAGATTTGTTGAAGAAGAATGTGTGCGAAAATGTCGATTCTGGCGACGTGTAAGACCTCTTGAGACACGCCAGAAACTATCAAGCCTGAACTAACAATGCCTAGGATCGAGTGGCTGCTTCACAACACTTGTGAAAGCATCGAACAGCTGCAACCGCTGTACTACTCGCAGGGGATGGACTTTTGTCGTCGATCGCAGGCGACATTGAGCCACCCAGACCTCTTGTTGAACAAGACGCAACGAGAAAGGTATGTTGCAACAATCAAGCAAGAAGAGCAACAGACGTTGCAGCAGCTGTACGACCCAAAGCCCAAGAATCGTAGCGTGGCATCGCACAGTTCGACAAACGCAAGTCTCCGGGGGTACATTGGCGAGCTCAACTCTCGAAGAAAGGCGTTTCAAGATACCGGAAGAGCTGTTCACGGCTCGGCCTTGCAAGAGGTCGAACAAGAAAGAGAGGTTGCGTTTGAAGTGGAATCGGTGAAACAGGTCAAGAGGCCTCAACAATTCGCGGCGTGTTCGTTCCCCGGACTGCAGGCACCGTTGGAAACGTTTGCAAGGACAGGCCGGATACCGGCAGATACCAACTACTTCGCCCACGTCTTCTCGTCCCTCGCCAGCACTGGCCTTGGGAAACGGTTTGGAGTGTCTCGGGGCGTCACCGAGTCGAAGCTGTACGTGACAGCGGAGTTTGACAAGACGATCAAACACCGGTTTGACGATACAAAGGACAACTTTTTGGTAAGTCAGTCGCGCAATTGGTGTTGAAGACTGGCAATGTTGACCATGTGCTTCAGCGACCCGTCAATTGGATTCTCTGGAGCCCTCGAACCGAGACGGCCGTGGTGGTGATACCCGAAGAAGCAGAGGCGCTGATGCCGATGCTTCGCGACCCCAAACTCGCATTCTCGACGCACCTCATCATGTACGCGGCGCCCATTACACGAAAGATGCTCCAGTTCAACAACATGGACTACTACAGCATCCCGACGCTTCCGCAGGACTGGAAGGCGCCGGATTGGCTTCGCGTGGAGCTGGGGCTTTTTGCCGGCCGCCTCTATTTCGAATGGGACGAGTATTCGCATCTTTGCACACTTCTGGGCATCAAGGACGGCCTTGTTCCCGAAGAAGAAGACGAGGTGCTGCTGAATATGGATGGAGCCGCCGACGAAGAGGCGGTGGAGGAAGGGCAGCAGATCAATGCCACAACGCCAGAAGAGGATGAGAAGAAGTTTGCCAAGAAGCCGCTCACGTTTATCCAAGAGTGGCTCGCGGTCCGACGGCGAGGTCAGGACTTTGCCCATAGCCCCATGGGCTTCCTCAGCCAAGGCAAGCCTCTGCAGGCCGAGCACCCCTTTTTCACACACAAGGAGGAGGAGGAAGGAGGCGACGAAGCCATCTTCGCGCCAGTGACGCACAACAAGAGCCACGACGACGCCAGCCATGATGGCGACGATGATTACTATGGGGTGGATGACATGGAGGCCAGCGAAGAGGCCGAAGGCGATGTCAACAACGGGACTGTTTAAGGCGAGTTCAGGATATGGCAGCAGCTGCAACAAGGCTGTTGTGTGTCGAGGTCGGAGAGGGATTGGGAATTGTGGGATGATGCTATTTGGCAGTGTAATAAACTTGTACAGTAGGAAGTAGAGACGAGTGCAACTGACGCGAGATTTGATACGTACCACGGACTGAATTATGCATGTTGATCACTCCACTGACACAGTCACAGCCACGACTCAAGGAAATGTGGCTGGACGAGGACGCAGGTCGGTTGGGGGCCGAAAAACGGCTCGACTTGTCGCCTCAAACACGCACGCGTGCGGTGCATGCAAGGTGCCTACCTTCTCTCGCCCTTGTCAACACCACGCGGACCGTCCCGACGACTAAAACGACGGAGACAATGACGGCGTTGGGAAAGAGCCCGCAGCAGGTACGACCGAATGAAGCCGCTCCAGTACGAACTAGGCTAATTAAACCTCTGCAGCCCTTGGCCGAGTGCCTCCTCTCCACCTCGGGCGGCGACGCCGAGCACGCCGACCACGGGCTCCTCGCCGCCGCCTACTCGACCGAGACGGACAACCTGGCCGCCCCGGTCCGCCTCGACGCCGCCGCCGACGCCGCCTCGGTCGACGCCGAGATCCGCCGCGAGCTCGACGTGCGCCGCCTCACCCGCATCCAGCGCCACTGGTGGCTCGTCGGGCGGCCCATGCCGCCGCGCCCGCTGCACCGCCAGGTCGCCCTGGGCCGGAGCCTGGTCGTCGACGAGCGCATGGACATGCACCTCGTCTGGACCACCGGCCGCATCTTCCTGAAGCCGCTGCCGCGCTTCCTCGTGTGCCGTCGCTTCTGGGACGAGCACCTCACCTGTCGGGACCCGGCTTGCGCCGCCTGCTCGACGCCCCGGCCGGCGTCGCTGTCGCCCAACAACACCGCCAGCCCCCGCGTCGGCCTCCTCGCGCCGCCCGCCGCCCGCCGACCGCCTCCGGGCCAGCCGCACGACGACTGCCTCCGGGGCTCCAACCGCCGCCTCGCCCTCGGCTTCCTGGTGTCGTACCTCGCCCTCGTCCGCCACGAGAGCGACTTTGCCCTGGCCCAGGACGCCCGCCTCCTCCCCGGGGAACTCACCTGGCCGGCCTGGCACGCCCTCTCCCGCCGCGTCCTCACCACCACCACCACCTCCACGTCCAGCAGCATCTACCGCCACGTCGACGCCCGCTTCGTCTACGGCGAGATGCGCCTCAGCCGCCTCAACAAGATCTACCGCCTCACCCTCCTGTCGCCCTTCCGCGGCTACGTCTCCAGCTTCCAGCGCTACGACGACTTTTGGCGCCGCAACCTGGCGCCCCTGACGTCGGCCATTGCCTACATGGTCATCGTGCTGACCGCCATGCAGGTCGCCCTGGCCACGACGGACCTGGGCGAGAGCCGCGGCTTCGAGCGCGCGAGCTCGGGCTTCGCCGTCTTTTGCATCCTGGCCCCGCTGGTGTGCGGCGGCTTGCTGGTCATGCAGTTTTGCCTCTTGTTTGTCGACAATTGGCGGTCGACGACGGCGTATGAGCGGGTGAGGCAAAAGGCCATTGAGCCGGGTGTGTAAGGCGTGGGCAGCATGGCAGTTGACGGTGCGCCCAGCGCCCCGACACCGCGGCTTCTGGTAGTAATGGTAGTACAAAGAGGGACACTGCTGACGCGGGTGAAGACAGTCTTCGTGTCATGGACCTTGTTGGTGGGCGGTGGGCGGTGGGAGAGCCATCTGTAAACCAAGCCCACCATAGTCCCAAGCTATCATTTAGGATAATAGTTTCTTATGCTTCACCTAATAATACCATCCCATCTCCTTGATACTCTAGACACCCAACTCGAGCCGCATAGTGCGTAGCTAAAAATCTCCTCCCAGTCAATATGAACCGACCGCACCAAACAACACCAAGAACCCATCACCACCAACCACAAAGGAAATCATCAACCAACAATCGCAGCCAAAATCACTAATAAACTTGCATGGGCGAAAGTATTGCTGGGTTATAATGGGCTATGTGACCATACTTGACATGATGACTCCTCCATCTAACTTCTCAATTAAACCGTCCCAGCAGTCAGAATTACACCGCCCGTCCAAAAATTTCGTTAAATGCCGTCCGTAATAGAGAGCAAATCTTCTAGAATGCACTTCGCCAAATCCATCAAGGTCGCGCATCCCATGAAGCGCACCATTCACTCAATCACTGAGTCCCACACCTCGTCCTCGTCGAAACGCTCAATGCCATCTCGACTCCATTTGTACAGTCCACGTCGCAAAGCCAAGGCGACAGTCTCGCGCTTGACGCGGACGGGCTCTGTTTCAGAGCGACAATCAGAAGCGACGCAGCTGTTGTCAGTCCAGCCGACGCGGAAGTCATCACCCCACCAGGTTCGCAGCTCGAGGCCGACACGCACGGTAATGAGCACCGAAGAGAGATCCGTGTATCCTTCCAGTTCAATAGGAGTCAGCTCGTAGCCGCCCTCAAGGAACATCGAGCACGCAGGGACCTGCTTCGTCTCCGACCAAGTGATAGACTCCTCGCCAGACACATTGTTGTTGTATCGGTAAGCAGAAATCTCGACTTCGCACCATTCCTCGTTGCCCTGAGTCTCACATCCCAAGCTGGCACCATAGAAGTTGAATCTAAAGCATGCGCTGGAGGCGTGGGGACCGACACCAATTTGGGCAACATCCCCGGAGCCAGACGAGGCCGTCTTTGAGAGGGAGGGGGGAACAAATTCGACAATCTGGCCACCTGAAGATGGTAGGAATGGCTGGGCATGTTGCGAGGATGGGGTCGCAATGTGAAACCCTTCGGAAAACCAAATATCCTCGACGGGGTTGAAAAGAGGTCCAGACTTGGCGGAGTCGAACTGGGGGATATTAGCAGAGGCATATGCGACGGCGAGCGAGACTTACGTTGACGGTCAGATTTCCAATGTCGCCCCCAGCGGGACAAACCGTTGGGTCACTTGATCCAGGTCCAGAGGAAGGGGTGGGAACAGGATCAAGACTGCTTGTTGGCATCTCAGGCGATGACAAAGATGAGGTCGAGTTGGTCCAGGCCGCGAAGAATGGGGGTAGTCTAAGGGGAGTTAGCAGATTCATGCAGAGAAGGGATGAACGAACCGATCTTGTCGTCGGACGACCCGCTTCCCAGGTGCCTGAGGAGCGGGAACGGCAACAGTAGCCATTGTGGTGAGAGGAAACTTGATGGTGTAAGTCGTTGTTGGCTCTGGGATGAGGTTGGTCCAAGTCTGAGTCTGGAGGCTGGATGAAAGGGGCCAAAGAGTCAGTTCTGTGGGAACAGGGCCATATCCGGCGTTAGAGACGGGAATGTCGCTGGGGTTTCCAGCAGAACCATCGGTGATGACTGATCCGTCCGTAGGGTTGATGACGAGAGTGACGGTCGATGTCAATGTGCCCGTAGTCGTGCCAGAGGCCGCGCCGGCGGCAGCATCTCCAGTAGTACTCTCGCCGACAACAGGGCCGGATGCAGTGTCATACTGGCTGAGGTTGGGAATGTTCGTTGGGACTGGATCAAGTCCTCCATTTGAGGGAACAGGACCGGTTGGTACTGGAACTCCAGAAACAGTGCTTTGGGGGACACCACCTGGAAGACCAGCATCAGATGGGGCGGGAATCACAACAGTCTGAACGATTGGAGTAGTCTGGCCATCAGGCCCGACAACCGAAGCAGTGCTCACGACAGTGGCCTCTCCCGCTGCAGCCTCGGCAGTAGAAGTGACAGGGACGCCATCAGATGGAAGATCAAGGCTAGTTCCAGCAGGCACATCGGTTGCGGGCACAACCCAGGTGGACTCGACAAGTGTAGGAACACCATCATCGCCGATGCTGATGTAAGTGGTGCAAGTCGTGATTGCTCCCGCAGTCCCAGAGTTACCCGAAGAAGGAAGATCTGGCACACCTGTAACCTGACCTGGAACACCGGTAGGAAAGCCTGGCACAACTGAAGTAGGAACGAAAGAAGGGTTGCCTGGACCCGAACCCTGGGTGTCGGTGGGACCGGGGATGACCCAAGTCGAGTCGACGACAGTGGGGAGACCATCTGATCCAATTGTGGTGTAGGTTGTGCAGGTCGTAACACCAGATCCATCAGGCAAGCCAGAGCCGACAGGGCTGCCGGATGATGGGAGGCCAGGGATGGGGCCGGTCTGGTCGGTAATGACAGGAGGGACCCCGGTGGGCAAACCACTGGATACACCAGATGGGCTGTCGGGGTTTGCAGCAGTGAGAGTGTTCAAAGGCCCAGGGATGACCCAGGTTGAGTCAACGACAGTTGGCAGGCCATCAGAACCGATGACAGTATAGCTGGTGCAAGTGGTGATGCCGCCTGTGGGTATGCCGCCGGGGGCGCCAGTTGGAAGACCTCCAGGGAAGCCAGAAGGGAGGCCAGATGGGCCAGTTGGGAAGCCAGATGGGACGCCAGATGGGAAGCCAGATGGGACGCCAGATGGGAAGCCAGATGGGACGCCAGATGGGAAGCCAGATGGGACGCCAGATGGGAAGCCAGATGGGACGCCAGATGGGAAGCCAGATGGGACGCCAGTCGGAAGGCCGCCGGGGATGCCACTCTCGGTTGACACAGGTTCAGGGAAACCAGCGGAACCATCAACAGGAGTGGGCGTGGGTACAACCCAGGTAGATTGAATGACGGTTGGGAGACCATCAGTACCAATGACAGTGAAGGCCGTGGATGTTGGGATGCCTGGAACTCCTGCGGAGTCGGTGATGGGAAGGCCACCAGGACTCAGAGTGACTCCAGAGGTAGGAAGCTGACCAGGGAGCTGACCAGAACCATCTGGGCCAGGAGTGCCTGTAGGGATAACCCAAGTCGAGTCAACAACAGTTGGAAGGCCGTCAGATCCAGTGACAGTGAACTTCGAGCAAGTCGTGATACCATTTGGCACACCAGAGGGACCGGTACCGTCGGGTCCTTGGGGAAGACCAGCGGGAAAGCCGGTGCTAGTGGGTTCTGGGAAAGAAAGGCCGCTGGAAACGCCTTCAGGAAGACCAGTGGGAATCGAGGTGACGACGGGTGGCAGACCTTGGCCCTCTGTAATGTCGGGGATGACAGTTGGACGTCCATCTGCATCGGTGATGGTGATGACTGAAGGGGGCACGGGAAGACTTTGGCCTGGGACACTGGGGAAGACCGTGGGAAGTCCATCTACGCCAGTGGAAGTGATGTAGGAGGTTGGAATGGGGAACTCTTGACCCTGTGGGACAGTAGGGATGACGGTGGGAAGCCCATTTGCGCCGGTAACAGTGATGAATGATGAAGGAACAGGAAGGTCCTGGCCTTCTGGAACACCAGGAATGACAGTGGGAAGCCCATTTGTGCCAGTGACGGTGATGAATGATGAGGGAGTAGGGAGGCCCTGGCCTTCTGGGACGCTGGGAATGACAGTTGGAAGTCCATTGGCGCCGGTGACGGTGATAAATGATGAGGGGGTAGGGAGGCCTTGGCCTTCTGGGACGCTGGGAATGACAGTGGGGAGCCCATTTGCGCCAGTGATGGTGATGAATGAAGCTGGGACGGGAAGATCTTGACCCTCTGGGACACTGGGGATGACAGTTGGAAGTCCATTGGCGCCGGTGATAGTGATGAATGAGGTGGGGACTGGCAAACCACCAGAAGCATTTGTTGGCCAAGGAGTGACGCCAGCGGGCAGTTGAGACTCAACTGAAGTAGCCACAGGTGAGCTGTCGCTAAATTCCAATGCAGACTCTGAAGGGTTGTCATTTGGGAAACCAGGTGCGCTGCCGGGGACTCCAGGCTGAGATGCCTGAGGAGGGAAAGGTGTTGGCGAACCTGTGCCAGGGCCGCTTGGGAAGCCACCCGAGGAGCCGTCGCCGGGAGGGCCAGTTGGGGAGGAGTCGGAAACATCGCTCGAGTACGCTGGAGCGGGGACAGGGTTGCCTGAGCCAGGTGAAGTACCATCGCCAGGAGTGGTGCCATCGCCAGGAGTAGGTCCGTTGCCAGGAGTGCCATCGTCAGGAGTGCCATCGCTAGGAGCAGCGCCATCGCCGGGGGTAGAGCCATCACCAGGAGCAGTGCCATCACCAGGAGCAGTACCATCACCAGGAGTAGTACCATCACCAGGAGTAGTACCATCACCAGGAGTCGTGCCAGAACTCTCATCACCCTGGGATGGACCCCAGATGTCAAGGGTCAGAGTGGTGAAGAAGGACACAGAAGAAACGGCTGAGTGAGAGAACACAGGGGGTTCAGTGATAACAGGAGATTGAGCACCAGTCTCGCTGGGGTTGAAGCCACCCGGGAAGGAACTGTCAGGCGTGCCAGGCTGAGGTCCGACCGGGCCATCTTGGGAGCCATCAGGGTTGGAAGGGAGGACAGTGACAAAGACAGTCGAGGTTCGTGTGCCGGCGCAGGTAGGGGAAGGAGGAACGTGACCACCAGGGACATCGGGAACGTTTGGGGCGCCAGGGACACCCGAAGCGCCAGGGACGGGAGCGCCCGGTATGCCAGGGGCGCCGGGGGAACCGGGCGAGCTGGGGATGCCGGGAATAGTGGGGTTGCCGGGGACGCCAGGAACGCCAGGAACACCGGGAACGGGGGCGCCAGGGACGCCAGGGAAACCAGGGACACCCGAAGCGCCGGGAACAGGAACGCCAGGAGCACCAGGAGCACCGGGGAAACCAGGAGAGCCAGGGACGCCGCTGGGAAGGTTGTTTGGGTCGATGACAGAGCTCACAGCAGGAATGCTTCCTGGTGGAGGGATGACAGGTGGAACGCCGCCAGGGATAGTTCCCGGGATGCCGCCAGGGACGCCGCCAGGGACGTCGCTACCAGGCACCGTGGGAGGAAGTCCACTAGGGACGGTCCCGGGGAAGGGAGCGGTTCCAGGAGATCCATCGGGATTGACGGGAGGACCATTGCCATTGGCATCAGTTGGGATGCCGGTAGGGCTGCCGTTCTGAGAACTGGTTCGAGTTAGAAGATGTGAGACGAAAGACGAGCAGGTTCACTTACCCGTAGTCACCAGCTTGGGCGTGGGAGCGACCCAAGAGCCCGGTGACCAAGACGGCCCCGAGAGATGCGGAGATGCGCATCGAGAGTGTCCTCTGCCAGAAGGGAGTTTACAAGGCTGGAGAGGAGGTGAACGACAGGCGATGGGAGATGGCGAGATGCTTGTGAAGAAAGCGATGAAAGAGTGAACGACTGATCGGAAGAACCAGGTCAAGAGTAGCAGGATGAACGAGATGAAGAGTCAACGAGACCTCGTTGAAGGAAGAGGATGAAGAAGAGAAGAGGTGGGAGGAAATTTTCGGGGGGAAGAAAACTTTGTGGGCGAGGGTGCTTTGTGGGAAGGGGGAAGGTGTGTGTGCCCTCCTCGATCGTGGGCAACAGACTGGGTGCTCCTTCCAGTTTGGTTAAGAACTGTTGGGAATGGCGCGTCGAGATGAGGCATTGCCTCAGGCTTACACGAAGCATCTCGGTTGAGGGAAGGAGCAGGAAGGGAAGGAGCACCCAGGTCTTTGAGCAACCACCCACGACCAATGATTGGACTCGGCTGCAGGGGTTGATGGAGGCATACGTAGTTGAGCTTGATGCCATGGAGAATTGCATCCTGCGAGTAAAACTACCTAACATCAACCTTGGTACGGGAATGTGGCTTCCTCAGGTAATTCTTGAGTGTTTTTGTGAACGTGTGGCTATCGACGCAGTTCAGTCTTCTCTGATGGTGTTGACCAAAACCTGGCATCTCACGAGCACCTGCCTCCTTCCGTCCACTCTCACTCGAGTGGTTGAGGCCTCTCGGAGACGTGAGTGGCCAAGCAAGAAAAGGCTTGTCTGCTTCGCCATTGGCCAAGACCAACAGCTCTCAACTCGGACCTGCCTCATGGGTTGCTCACCCAGTGGACACCCAATGTAAGGCTCCTTCCTTGAGGTTGACAAAGTTGTACGACGAAACACCTCGAACCTGAGACAGAAATTCGCAACGACTTAGTGTTTCACGCCATGGCAAGAACGGTCGGGGTCCAATTAGTAGGTGTGTTGTGATTTCAAGCAGGAGCATGCGAGCTGGAGCTGGAGCTGGAGATTAAGTCCAAATTGATGCCTGTTTCCAAGGTATCCAGAGCTCTCCCCGGACCTCGAGCTTCCAGACAGAGGTACGTCCAATTCATCAGACTGCATCCGTATAAGGCGGCGGGGGTGCGGAGGGGTCCTCCTCTTGGACCAGAGAACGCACAGCTTCCCTCTGTTCTTCCTTTTCAATGCGCGCCGCCCACATGCCCGCCCCTGCTGTCGTCGTCAGGAGGAAGAAGAGGGCGAAGACGGGAATCAGCTCCAAAACCATGGCCACCGTTCCGAACCAGACGTACTCCCAAGCGTGGTCTCGCAAGGCCTTCTTCTGCTGGTCTTTGGAGTACCCTTTCAGCTGAAACCATCGGTAGTGTGCCAGCTTGCCAAGTCTTGCTCCTGTGATGATGATGAAGGCGGGAGTGCCGACATAGGGAATCAGGTTGAGTGGCAGAAAGAGGATGAGCTCGGCAATCTGGATGAGACTCCATGGGGTAAAAATAGCCGGGCTCGTCGGCTTTCCCAGCATTCTGACGGCATCTGGAGCATCTGGGAATAAAATTCGGTGAGGCGAGACGAGATCCGTGAGAGAGTAACTGATGAGCGTGGCCTAACTGGTGAGCAGGTGTTTTTTAGGGAACACGACAAACTCACATCAAACACGTCGACTCTACACTCGTCCACAAAGAAGCCCTCGAAAAGACCCTGAATGATTACCAAGCCTTCTCCGAGCACCAACACCACGGCGTTGACCCAAGCACCCCATCCATGGAACAGGGCCAGGAAAGCGAATTGGGGAAGAAAGGCAAAGGTGAAGAGAATAAAATAGACCAAAAACGAGATGAGCGACAAGGGCATGATACGTCCCGCAAACAAGGGCCAAAACTCCCGATGACGCAGGAAATACCAGATGCCGCGAAGAGGGTACGACGCGGCAACGGCAGCTCGCTTGAGGTACAAGGCCGGTCGATGAATTGGACGCGACAAGGCCTCTACCCTCGTGGGGTACGGTCGGTGCGATGGGTTTTCTCGGGGCATACTGGATTGCGGCGTAAAGACTGACAAAAGAATGAGGATTGAACTGGCAGGTCAGGGAAGCATCACCATGCAGCCTGGCTCCACGTGCCTGGATTTCTTGGAGTTGACTGTGCTCAGGTCGCGAATCTCCAATCAAGATCAGGCTCCACATTACGTCATGTTGGCGCCGTTTCCGGTATGTGCACGGACCACAGGCTCACTCGGTCATGAAGGGGTATGGTATAGGGTAACTCCAGTTCAAACAAGCAGCATCTTGAACATCGAGCTCACATTCCATAAACCATTTGAACTACTCATAATCGATCTAGGTGCGTGGAGAGGCTAGGTCACTTCCCTCGGGCACAGGAAGCCGAGCAGTTCGAGTGTAAATATGCTTTGCGCCCTCCCAACTGAGACCCTCCAGACAGCCTCCCTTGATGCTCAGCGTCGGCTTCGGGTTCCCGTCCGGGAGAATGCTGCGATGAATAACCCTCACGCCGCAATGGTTGCAGAAGTAACACTCCAGGGTGTTTCCGGCGTCGGTCGGGCGAACCCAAACGCCCATCTTGGAGCGCACACTTTCTGCGAGCGGCCACATGCCCTCTGCCGGGAAGATGGCCGAGGTGCCAAAGGCGGACGCGGACTGTTTCTGGCATTCGAGGCAGTGGCAGCAGTAGACGCTCAGGGGTTTGGGAGTCGAGGCGCGGAAGGCGACGCGGCCGCACTGGCATTGGATCTTGGGGTTCATGCCGGGCGGGGTGATGAGTTTGCGGTGATGGGTCTGGGTGATGGTTTGTTTGATGATGCTGAAGAGTTGAAGTTTCGGGTCACGTCCTGAGCTGCCTGCGGAGAAGAAAACCACGACACCACCGAAGGGCGTGGTTGGCATGGTTCGTCAGCCTCGGCTAACTGGATGGTCGAGGATGCATTTACGTGACGTGTTACTTGCACCGTTTCCAGCTGACATGTCGTTTCTTCAAGACGTCCGACCTGTCAATCAATCTTCGGGACTCCGTGAACGGGGGAGTCGAGAGAGGTGACGCATCGGGATTCCGGAGCGTCGTCGGAGCTAAAGCGACTCCATAAAGCCGACGCCGTGCGCCATCTCCGTCCCGACGACCACCATGGCCGGTCCGAGACCCACGCATTAAGGATGCGAAAATTGAAAAAGAAGAACCATCTGCGTCATCACGGCTGAGATCTGTCTTGATGGACGCGCGGTTGCAATGTCGACAGGGCTGAGGAGGTTGTGAGTGGTCATCTCGGACTCTTCGCACTCCGACTTGGGGTCGATGCGGGATACGATGAGGATATATAATGCAAAGGTTTGGATGCACCAGCTTCTCGACTCAATCATTCAGTCAGTCAATCAATCATTCTCGCGCCCTATACCTACGCCTTCTAACCAACATGTCTGTCCGATCGCAAATGTTCCCCCCCTCGCCCTCCTTCACAGAATCCTCCCTCCCCCCCCTCACCTCCCGAGTCTACATCATCACCGGCGCCACCTCGGGCGTCGGCCTCGAGCTCGCCAAGATGCTCTACTCCCAGTCGGCAACCGTCTATCTCGCCGCCCGCAACGGCGCCAAGATCGCCTCGTCCATGGCCTCCATCCGGGCCGCCTTCCCCGCCTCGGCCGGCCGCCTCGAGGCCCTCGAGGTGGACCTCTCGAACCTCGAGTCCGTCGGCCCGGCCGCGGCCTCGTTCAGGGAGAGGGAGTCGCGGCTCGACGGGCTAGTGCTCAACGCGGGCGTCATGACGCCCCCGGAGGACAGCGCGTCCGCGCAGGGCCACGAGCTGCAGATGGGGACCAACTGCCTCGGGGGCTACCTGCTGCTGCGGTGCCTGGAGCCGGTGCTGCTCGGGACCGTGGGCGTCGCCGAGGGGAACGCGGTCCGGGTCGTGTGGCTCGCGAGCACGCTGCAGATTGGCACGCCCAAGGGCGGCATCGTCTGGGACGAGGCCGGGGACGCGCCCAAGGTGGCGAAGAACCAGATGGAGAATTACATGATGAGCAAGGTCGGGAACGTGTTTCTGGCGCACGACACGGCTGCGAGACTGGGTCCTCGCGGCGTCATGTCTGTGGTGAGTCCCCCATCAACCACGGGAGAGTAGTAGGCAAACTAACGGGTCGACAGTCTGTGAACCCTGGATTCATGAAGACGGAGCTGCAGCGGCACATGCCGGGCCCGGCGTCCTTCTTCATGGGCATCGTCTTCAAGCCGCCCAAGTTTGGGGCCTACAGCGAGCTGTTCGGCCTGCTGTCGCCCGAGGTCACGGCGGAGAAGAACGGCGCGTTTGTGATTCCCTGGGGCCGCTTCGGGTGTCTCCCCGAGGATGTCGAGGCGTGCTTGAAGGACGCCGAGGATGGCGGGACGGGAGTTGCGCGGCGGTTTGCCGGGTGGTGCGAACGAGAGACGCGGCGGTACTTGTGAGCGTGAGAGGGCTTGTTTGTGATACCAGGGGTCGGCATTGCATATAGATTTGATATTGTTAAGAGTTATAGGTATCTAATAGGAACTCATACCGGTCGATAAGCATTAATAGGGACCCATGTTGGCCAGTTCTTACCCCGTGCTTCGTGCTCACTGCTTTCGCTGCATCTTAAAGTCAACAACCACCGGCCGATGATCTGAGATGAAGATGCCGTCGTCAAATCTCGTGTTCCCAACCGCAAACGAGGCAAAGTCCAAACCCTCCAGATCCCTCACAAAAATGTGATCAATCTCCGTGTCGTCAGACGAGTCCTCGGTAAAGCCAGTATAGGTAGCGTCGTTTCCAAAACGATGCTCCGCGGGCACCACGTCCTTTACGTCGTGCAGCTCTTCCGCCAGCGTCTGGTACGCCTCGTTATCGGGCGTCACGTTGAGATCGCCGCCGACAAAGACGGGCAGCGTCCTGCCCTTGTAGTTCGCCCACTCGTCGGTCAAGTTGACAATCAGCTTGGCCGAGTTCTCGCGGGCCGTCTGGCCCTGGTGGTCAAAGTGCGTGCACATGTAGACGAGGCGGGTGGCCTCGCCGGCGCGGCGGAAGCGGGCGACGGTCACGATGCGAGGCAGCGCGGCGTCCCATCCCACCGAGCCGGCCACGTCGGGCGTCTCGCTCAGCCAATAGGTGGCCTTCTTCTCGAGCGTCCACGCCGACGGGCGGTAGAAGATGGGCGAGAACTCGCCCGCGCGGGCGCCGTCGTCGCGTCCGACGCCCACGTACGACCAGGCGTCCTCGCCGAGGCCGGCGTGGAGGTCGGCGAGCTGGGGGTAGGTGGCTTCCTGGAAGCACAGGAGGGACTCGGGGCGGCCGGCGGTTTCGTAGTTGAGCTGGGCCGACATGAGCGGCTGTCGGACGGACCAGGGCTCTTCGCCGGTTCCGGGCGAGGTGACGGCCAGGCGGATGTTGTAAGTCATGAGGCGCATGTCGATGGAGCTGGACGAGGTGGCAGCGGCGGCGGTTGCGGCGGCCGAAGCACCGAAGACGAGGATGTCGAGTCTCATTTTGGGCAGGTTCGTGTGAGTTGATTCAGAACAGACTCGTGTCAAGTCATGTCCTGTAGACGGCATCTCCCTTTATGCGCACCGACAACCTTGTTACACGCTGCCAACCTTGTCCAGCCAGCAATGGATGAAACGTGCAACACGTGGGAGCAAATCAAGGACGGTTTCCCCAAACAAGAAGCTCAACATGTTGGCCCACAAGCAATGGGGAGATGCTTTCATGGTTGTTGGTTGGAGTCTCGATGATCAGCACGCACGTGGTGAAAGCGGTGGCATCGAGGCGACTTGAGAAAGTCGCACCCGATCAAAAGGTCTCGTCAGATATTGAACAACGAGGTAATATTACTACATTCTGACACCGAAGAGCGTGATGCGGATATGCTTAAACAGGCGAGTCGAGATGAGGTCATGGGGGAAGTTGAGCGGGTGTAGTGTTTCGAAACGCAACGTTTAACCGAGGACGCCGGTTTCTTTTGGAGTTCAGTTCCTGCACTGACCTCTGCTGGAGTCTGGGACAAGCATTATTTTGCATCCTGAAATTAATAACATAACTGCATTTGTGGTGTGTTGATTGATATCGGGTGTCGTGATTCGTTTAGGTATAGAGAGTGAGAAAGACGAGGGCAGGTACGTACCTACTGTCATGATGGCAGGTAATGAATGAATCGATGAAACACTCGGAACCGACCTATTCCCAGAATGATTGAGACACAAGATACTTGGGCAGAATGTCAAAATAGAAACCATTCCATTACTCAGAAATCAAGGCAATCGTCATGTCGACGTTGTCGGGATAACATATCCGTCACGTTGAGGAATAAAATAAAAAAGGAAGTCGCATCTCGGAACTCAGCCGTGGGTATTCTTTTCCGCCTCAACTCCCAGATTCCCCCACACATGTGCTCGCCTCACGTCTCCCGAGTGAAGCCGAAGAGAGGTGTGCGGGGAGGTATAAGAGGAGTATAAGAGGAGGAGGCATGGCTGGAGTTGGTTCTCGAAACATAGGCACCATCCAGTGAACACCACCCAGTGAATTAACATCCAGTGACATCCGGTGACATCTACGCAATGACCGTCACCAAACGACCAATCCGCATCGCCGGCTCCTCGGGCGGCTTCTCGGACCGGCAGCGCGCCATTGGCGACCTGGCCAACAAGTGCGACGTCGACTGCATCATCGGCGACTGGCTCTCCGAGTGCACCATGACGCTGCATGGCGCCCAAAAGACGGAAAACGAACGCCTGCGCGCGGCCGGTCAGCTCGACGAGGAGCCCGCCGGACTGTTCGACCCGACCTTCATGGAGAACCTGAGGCCGGCGCTGCCGTGTCTGCAGTCCAAGGGCATCAAGGTGGCGGTGAATGCGGGCGCGAGCGACACGGAGATGTTGGCGAGGCTGGTCGAGGAGGAGGTGGAGAGGCAGGGGCTCGGACTAAAGGTTGGCTGGGTGAGCGGCGACGAGGTCACCGAGACGGTCAAGCGGCTGTACGCGCAGGGAGAGGAGTTTGTGAGCCTGATGGACGGCAAGCCGCTGAAGGAATGGGGGCACGAGATTCTGTGTGCGCAGTGAGTTGTCTATCCATACCAGCACGTCACCAAGACTAACCCCCCAGATGCTACCTCGGCGGCGCAGGCATCGCTGAAGCCCTGCGGCAAGGCTGCGACATTGTCATCGCCGGCCGCGTCGCCGACGCCGCGCCCACGATTGGCGCGTCCATGTGGTGGCACGGCTGGGACCGCGAGACGGACCTCGACCAGATCGCCGGGTCCCTCGTGGCCGGCCACCTGATCGAGTGCTCGGCCTACGTGACGGGCGGCTACTTCTCGGGCTTCAAGCGACTCATGGACGGGTGCGAGAATCTGGGCTTCCCCATTGCTGAGGTGGCCGCCGACGGGTCCTGCGTGCTGACCAAGGAGGAGGGCACCGGCGGCGAGGTGTCGGTCGGGACGGTGGCGTCGCAGCTGCTGTACGAGATCCAGGGGCCGCTGTACTACGGCTCCGACGTGACGGCCCGGCTCGAGGGCATTGTCATGGAGGAGGTGGCCAAGGACCGCGTGCTCGTCACGGGCGTGCGAGGCCTCCCCGCGCCGTCGACGACAAAGGTCGGCATCACGGCCTTTGGCGGCTACCAGGCCGAGTTCCACTACTACCTCGTCGGCCTGGACCTGGAGGACAAGGCCGAGTGGACGGAGCGGCAGATCCGCCACTCCATCGGCGCCGCCGTCGAGGACCTGTCCTGTCTCAAGTTCAGCCTCAACGGCTACTCGCCCGAGAACCCGCGCAACCAGGAAGTGGCCACGGTCGACCTGCGCGTCTTCGTGCAGACCAGGAACAAGGCCCTCGTCGACAAGTCGACGCTCGACGTGCCGGGCTTCAACCGCTGGTGCATGGAGAACTTCCTCCAGAGCTGCCCGGGGGCCACGCTGGGCAACGACCAGCGCCAGAGCGAGGGCAAGCCCTTTTACGAGTACTACGTGACGCTGCTGCCGCAGAGCGAGGTGCGGCACCGTGTCGAGCTGCCGTGGGCGGGGAGGAGCATCGACATTCCCGTGCAGGAGAAGACTCGGGGGGACTACCCACGCGACCAGGAGTCGTACGAGACGACGGACCCCGTCGACCCGGCCTCGTTTGGCCCGACGACGCGAGGCCCCCTCGGCTGGATCGTCGGCGGCAGATCGGGCGACAAGGCATCCGACGCAAACGTGGGCTTCTACGTGCGCCACGACGACGAGTGGGATTGGCTGCGGAGCGTGCTGACCGTCGACGAGGTGCGTCGGCTGCTCGAGGGCAGCGACAAGGGGCGCAAGATCGAGAGGTTCGAGATCCCCGGCATCCGGGCGGTGCACTTTCTGGTGAGGGACCACCTGGACAGGGGCTTCAACTCGACGAGCGAGTACGACACGCTGGGCAAGAACCTGTGCGAGTACTTGCGGGCGAAGCATGTAGAGCTGCCGAACAAGTTTCTGCGGCAGGGGAGGATTTAGCAGACGGGAGACATTTGGCACAGGCACGTATTTGTAGAATGGCTTCATGGCCGTCAATTTCATCTAGTCTTCTCTCGTCTCCGCATCCTCCTCCTCCTCATCCCCCCCTTACCACGCCAGCGTCTCCTCCATCAGCCTCACAACAGCCCCGTGTCTCGCCAGCGCGGAAACCGTATACCGCACCTCGTCGCACATGGCCAACGGGCCGCACACAATCACCGTAGTCCCCCTCCCTCCGGCCTCGCCCACCTCCTCCTCCAGGATCTGCCTCACGTTCAGCCGCGAGCCGACGGTGATGTGCGGCTCGATGCGGCCCCAGCACGACGCCTTGCTGCCGTCGCCCTGGCCGACCAGCATGCCCTCGACGGCGTCCACCAGCCCGCGGCTGCGAATACCCCAGAACAGCTTCGTGGTGCCGATGGGCTCGTACAGGCTGACGGAGCTCTGCAGCGCGGGCAGCACCGCCGTGACGCCCACGCCGCCGGCGATGCACACGACGTTGGGGTACTGCGGCGTGGGCGCAAACTTGGCGTCGGTGCCCTGCGCCGAGGTGCGGCCCTCGGGCCCGTACGTGGCCTCGATCAGGACCGGCACGCCCTTGGTGGAGCCGCAGTGCGTCGCGAGCAGCTTGGTCAGCCCCGAGTGCGGGCGGATGAAGAGGGTGATGCCGTGCGAGTCGGCGGTGCGCGCGGCCACGGTGCGCGTCCGGGTGGTGACGCCGGCCTCCTTGTTGGACGCGCCGTCGACGTCCGTCTCGCCTGAGCCGGAGCCCTCGGTGTCCGAGTGAGAGCCATTCGCCGCCGCGAGCGCCTCCACCGTGGCGGCGTGGCCCGGGTTCAGGCCGACGACGGAAAAGGGGTGGTTCTCCCACATGCGCCACGAGAGCGTGGGAAAGTAGGCGTAGCAGTAGCCGTGGGCGTCGACGCCGGGGATATCAACGCGGATGTACTCGTCGTCGACCCTCGAGATGTAGGCGCGCCTCACGCCGTGCTGAGCCACGCGCGCGAGGCGCATCAGCCGGTCGAAGCCCCAGACGGCCACGCTCACAAACAGCCAAATGTCGTAGCCGTCGGCGCCGTCGTAGAGCAGCTTGATGTGGTACCAGGTGCCGACGACGGCGACGACGGCCAGCACAATGTGCCCGACGAGGAACACCTCGTACCAGCGCACGCGGATGGGCAGCGCACTCAGGGGGATCAGCAGGCTAAAGGCCAGCGTGGCGATGATGCCCCAGTACCAGTACGGGTACGAGGCCGACTCGAAGTAGTAGCCGCCGGCCACCACCATCTGCAGCCACATGGCCGAGTGCAGGCACGCCTGCATGGTGGCGATGAAGGCGACCCAGCGGTGCACCAGCAGGAACGTGGCGTGGCTCCAGTCCGTCACCCACATGAGCAGGTTGTTGCGGCCGGCGTAGAGGATCACCAGGGGGAGGTTGGCCAGCGCCAGCATGCCCAGCCGGTTGGCAATGTTGCGCGTCAGCTCGTAGGCGCGGTCCGGGTACCACGTGTTGGGCGTGAGGCGCGGGTAGCCGGCAAAGGCGGCGACCGTGTTCAGGGCGAGGAGATAGACGATGAAGAGGGCCTGGCCGCGGGTCGGGACCATGGCCAGGCCGAAGACGGGCACGTTGTGGCGGCGGCCGACGACGGGGGGGTCGACGAGGTAGGCGTAGACGCGGCTGCGCAGCTTGGCCGGCCAGGGGAGCAGTCGCAGGAGGGACAGGCCGACGGGAGCGACGGCGCCGGCGAGGAAGACGAGAAGTCTGTTTGCGCCACGTTCAGTATGGAGGAGTGTGGGAGGGAGAGGTGGCTGAACCTACGAGTACATGGCCTCGTTCTTGGCCACAATGGAATAGCCCTTGACGCTATTGTAGTAGCCGAGCCACACGTCGGGAGTGATCTCGACGGTGCGGTTGAGCATCAACTCGGTCGCCCCGAGGGGCTCAGGGGGGCTGGACCTGTTGACCTTGGCGAGGGCCTCAAAGTAAGTGTACCTGACCACAACGCCGGGCTCGTCGGCGCCGTAGAAGACGTCCTTTTCCCAAAACTCGTCAATCGTCGACAGCTTGGTCTGGTTCTCGCACGTCTGGTGGATGCACCAGGCCACCGACGTCAGGTACGGCACGTCCTGGCCGAAGCACGCGGGCGTGGGATACTGCTCGGCCATTTCCGTCTCGTTCATGCCGGCGTACTCGGGGCACTGGAGCGCGTAGGGCACGGCGGAGCGGCAGGCGTAGGCGCAGAGGTTGCTGTACACGACGGTGCCGTAGCCGATGAGCGGCTCGGCCCCGGCGGCCGGGAGCAGCGCGAGGACGGCTGCGGCCGCGGAGGAGGAGGAGTAGAGTCGCATGGTGTTTGTTTGTGTTGTCTGGAACTCGAGCTCAGAGGGGGAGTCAGAAGAAGATGGGACTCTGGCTTGGGAGTGTCCAAGAGGCTGGACCATTCTCTCGAGGCCAAGGACTCGACCACTTTATACTCCAAACGACGCCCTCGCCACTAATGTGATTTCCCCTTGCCGCGACTGGACCAACAAACACCAAGACAGCTAGGGAAAAGGGCCAAGTCGCCGGCCATGAGTTTCCCTCTGACCTCCCACGCTCCACGCTCCACGCTCCACGCTCCACGCTCCTGGGTCCCATGGTCCTCGCCGTCGATTCGACTAGCCCCCATGCCCCTTCTCCAGGCTCGACGACTCCAAACGAGAAGGACGGAAATTGTCCACGGCTTATACGAAGGGCTCGATTTGTCTGTTCGGGCATCTCCCTCCCCACGCGGCCGGACCCCCGAAGGAGGGCACCAAAAGGTGGGATATTTCCCTTTTGCTCGAGGGACAGTTTGAATGGCATGACGTTCCATTCCGCAGCGGAACGGTCTTGACGGTTCATCAGACGTCTTCTGTACTCTCGACAGGGACATCCTTACAGAGTGAGCTATATTCGAACGCAAGCAGGACACACACAAACTCCGAAAGCATCCACCACCGTCTGAGACATTGTCCCGCGTATCTCTCTCTTCGTTTAAGCTTGTGATTGCCAGATCCGCAAACGAGCCCGAGCACCTCGCTCCACGGACATGTCTCGCCATGCAGTGTGTGAGCCATGAAGTTATCAGATGGAAAATAGTGCGAACCGGGCCCCACGGCCCTTTCGAGGCCTGGTCCTTGGGGAAGGCTAAACAGCCAAGAAGCATGCATGGCCCTCATGGGGCTCTGGAGTCCCGTTCGCAGCAGCTTGCTTGGCACAGTCCGAGGAACGGACACTCGGACTGAGCGAGTCTTGCCCCAAAGCGGAGGAAGAGTCAGTCCAGCAGGAGGAGGAGGAGGATATGGAAAAGGATAGTACCCGGAAGCTGTCGAGGCCCAACTGGCCCCAATCAAGCGAGCCCCGTCTCCCCAAGTAGACTTTTCTGGCCTCTTCCCGAGCCCCAAGGTCTGGAACCCCGAGCGAAAGTGACAAGACGTACCCAGTCCAACCCGCAGCCGCGGGAAGAAGGCTTCAAGCCTTGAACGCCTCTTCGGCATGACGGCATTGCTAAAGACGTGCCAAGGCCATTTTATAGCTAGACGATCGACTCTAGCCAAGCCGGCAGATGGGGCTTTGCGCTCCAGACTGCTTTGGGTCTTGTTTGCGTCTGGGCTGTTGGTCCTAGAAGCTATTCCCTCTCGTTTTCTGTTGGTGTCGTCTCTTGCTTTCCGGCGAGTGACCAGATACTTGTTCCGCAAAGGCCCGTAGTCGGGACGAGGGAAGAGACAGACTGACGGTAATTAGACCCTTGAAAGACGGGAGAAGGTCAATGGCAGAAATGTTCCTCCGAACACGGCCATTTCGCGCATGTACTGCTGCTCCCAGCTGCCGGGATGCCTTGTTCTGAGTCGCCTTCGGCAATGATCCGTCTCTGCATTAAGCCCCCGGGCTGCATGCCCTCAAAGGTTCCCCCCTCCGTTCGGTCAGGCCACCCGGCTGGGCACATGGAGGCCAAGCCGGCAGGGCTTCTTGGCTTTGGTGCTTGTTCGAGCTGAAACGGCTCCGCATGAAGAAGATGGGGGAGGACGAGAGAGAGAGAGAGAGAGAGAAAAATAAGAAAAAAAAGAAAGAAGAAAAGTGGCATGTTTCGTCCCGTCTCATCATCTCATTGGTCACGCTCGTCCCACCCTCCGCGGTCCATTCACGCATCTAATTAGCATCTAGAACCTCTCTGGTGGTGATGACTACGTAAGTCTCTTGTCCCCGCGAACAAAAAACCAAGTCGGTCCAAGTAGGCTTGAAGCTATCGACTGTCACGGGCTCAGCTAATCGTGTTAGAGCAGACCGACGAACCAATGTCAGGAGCCGAGTTGCCTGATTGGGAACAGACGCCAGCGAAAAAAGAAAGCGTGTGGCGCGGTCATTTTTCGCTGATCGGATCGATAAGATGGAGTATCTTATCAATCAAATCAGTTCCACGCTTCGTGATCGACATGAGCAGCAGCATCCAAACCGCCACAAGCTTAACTGACCCCGTCCCAGTCCTCGACTAATTCCGCCCTCTCCGATGACTCCCACCCACCAATGCCCCAACGACCCCCCAATTCTCGCCCATGATCAGCCCGTTTCATCTCGTAATGTTGCATCCAGAGTCTTCCCATCTCCGGCGCGACCTTCTCAAGAGAGTTACAATCCGTGTCGATCCGGCTTGGAGCGTCTCCATCTCGGCGCACAAACACCTGTGCATGCAGGAAAAGCTTGATCCATGACCCTGGTCTTTGCTTCATATCCTCACGAACAAAACCCCACGCCGCGTGGGCTCGCCTAGTCGGGATGATCTCAATCCAGATTATCTTAGTCCGGGTCATCTAAGCCCAAGCCCGGTAGTCTCCCCTCGTCTTCGTCGGTGGTCCCATCTTGGCTGCCGAGCATCCGATCCTCGTCACACTCCATGACTAACTGAAAGCCCTAGTTCGACTCCTGCGAATGCCCTCACTTGCCTGCGTGTCAGTCGACCCGAAGAAGAAAAAAACGCTCCGACACCTCCCACTTCCGTTGCCATCGCCTGGCCCAGCTGCCATGTGCATCCCAGTTAACCATAATCATTACCTTTTCTCTAGCTCGCCTTCCATCCCTAGCCTCCCTCTCGTCCGTCTCCTCGCCGGCATGGAGATGCCGAGCCTCCTCCCAACCACATGTCTCTTGTTCTACCCCGGTTATCAATCTATCCCGACCTGCTCGAAGCTATTGCCAGCCTGGTCCAGAACCGCTTCACGGTTGACAGTCGCTCACGCCACTCCCACCGTCGGTTCCCCCCGTCACGCGCGCCCAATGGCTCTGAGAAAGGTCGGGCTCTCGCTCCCCTCGGCCACCTTGCCCACCGGCAGCAGGTATGCCTCCTCTCCCTGACCCTCCAGCCACCGCATGTACGACCGCACGACGCGGTGCCACTGCTCCCTCTCGGCGACGCTGGCTCCACCGCCCTCCCACACCCAGAGCGCCCTCCCGCCGTCGTCGAGCAGGAAGACGTCGTCGCTGTCGAGGTCCTCGCGCGTGATGCGCTCTCCCTCCTTGACGAGGCCCAGGGCCAGCTCGCCCGCCGCGTCGCTCAGCCGGAGCAGCCTCTTCCGCCCGCTGGCTCCGCCCTCGTCCTCGGGTCCACGTCGTCGTGGTTGGCTGCCCGAGGCCAACGGCCGTCGACAGCGGAATCCTGCCCGAGGCGTGTCCTCGTCGCCACCGAGCAGCTCGACGACGCGCCTGCTTCGGACCTCGTCCTGCGAGAGCACCTCGACCTCGGCGTGCTGGGCCACCCTCATGTCGTGCACCACCTGCGCCGCCCTGCCCTTCTCCGTGGGACTGCAGCCCTGGCCCTGCCACACCCAGATCTTGTCCCCCGCGTCCAGCACGAAGACGTCGCCGTCGTCGAGACTGCGCCAGACGGGCTCCACCTCGACCACAATCACCCCATCGGCCCTGGCCCCGGCTGGGTTCTTGAAGACTCGCAGCAGCGTGAGTCTCTGCTCCCGACCACCGTCTTCAGCTGCTGCTGCTGCTGCTGCGTGCCGGAATCCCGAGCGGACGCCCCCTGAGCGGACAGAGATGCGCGGGAACAGAGCTAGGAAGTCGTCCGACGGTGCCACCTGGACCTCGCGATGCTGCGTCGCCCTCCCGCGCAAGAACTCGTCGAGTTCCGCCGCCTTGTAGGCCGCCGTACCCGCCTCGTCCTGCGACGTGTGCGCCCCCAGCCAGAAGAAGACGTCGTGCGCCAGGACCTGCCTACTATCCCCTTCCCCTCCCACCTTGTGCGAGGATAGCACGACGAAGCTGTCCCCGTCGTAGAAGACGCCGTGCTTGTCCGCCGGCCATGGGACCACCTCGAACTACTCGATGCGCCAGACGAAGAGTCCAGACTCCTGGCCGACGGTTCCGTTGTTCCACGCGGGCTCTGACGCGGCCGAGTTGTACTTGACTTGGTGATCGATGTCTGACCCGATGAGTTCCACGTTGCTGTCCTTGATGTCGTACTCTTTGAGGTGGACCAAGCCCTGGTTCGGTGCCATGTTTGCAGTAGTCGAGCACTTTGTCGGGGTGATTTAGGCTAGCGATATGCAAAGTAACGAGTCTAGATGAGTGTATTGTTCTGGGAATGTGTCGGTTGATGGCTGACATTCCTAAGTTGCTGCTGATTCGCCGGTGAGAAGTGAGAGAAGCGACATGGACGTGCGGGGAAGGCCGATCTGATTGGAGGTCCAATGGGCAGGTGGTCACATTTCTCACCATTATAAACAAGACTGCGTTATTGGTGAATCATCCTGTCAATTCCTCATGAACTCGCCAGCAGATATTTGCAGGCAGATTATCTTAGATTATTCACCACGCTGGCTACCATGACAGCCACCTCTCGATCCCAGTTACTCTCGGTCCGTCCCTTGCCCTTGGGTCCGGACAAGGCGCTGGGCACTTGGGAGCCCTTGATGACGGCCTGTCGAATCGCATCTCCGACATTTGCCCTGTTCGTCCGGAGCGTGCGCGCCACCACTCCTCCTCGGTTGACAATGTCCTGCACACGGTTCGTCAGGCTGCTGGCCATGGTTCGCCAGAAGAAGGACACCAGGCTACCCGTCTCCAGGTGAGAGAGCAGGGGTTGCAGGAAGTTGGGCGCCGGCGTCGCACTCTGCAGAAACGGGTGGCTTGGGGGTTTGGTCGCCTCCAGTATCACCTCCAACGACACAATGTTTTGGCACCTGGCGGTAACCTCGGCCAAGGCCTTGTCCAAGGTCGGCAGCTGACCCAAGGAACGGGAGAGGGCCGTAATGCCGCTCTGGAGCGCCCCTCGGAGGTACGTCTCCAGCATCTGTATGAGATTCCGTGGCACCCACTTCTCGGGGCGGAAGCCTAGGGTGGGCGACAGCAGGTAAAGCGTTGACATAGCCGACACCAATCTAGACTTTGCGTCGTCGGCCTGCGTAAACGTAGCTGTGCTCGATACGGAAAACTCGCGGACAATTCGCTCCGAAGCCTCCCGCACAGAGCGCTCCGTGGGGGTGGTGACGGTATCCTGCAGGCTGCGGACGGCGTCGACGCGGTTGAGACCGTGTCCCTCCTCTCCGGGGGCTTTGCGGTCGAGAATCTCCCGCAGAGAAATGACCGTGTACGCGCACCGAACGAGGGCGCGGTGGTCTTCTTTCCCATACGCAGCACCACCGCTGGCAAGCTCGAATTCCGAGTGCTGAAGCTCGAGCTGGCGGCCGAGCTGTAGGCAACGGCCGACGGACCGGCCCAGTCTCAGCGTCTCCCAGAGACGGAGCGCAACTTGGCGGACCTCGTCGGCTTCGGCATGCTTGTCAATGACCTCCTTTTCGAGCTGGCGGTAGCTATCGTTAAGGCTCTTGATTTGGCCATCGAGCTCGGTGATGATGTGCTTGGACGCTTCCGTCTGATGTTGGGTGTACCGCAATAGGGGTACGGCTGAGCGGGTGGTGAGGACGTCTATGTGGGAGTCGATTTCTTGAGCATCGAAAAGGACGCGGGAAAGAGGGGTCGAGAGGTCGAGGGGAGTGTCGTTTGGGTTGTTGGTGGAGACGACGAGAGTGTTGGCAAAGGCGGCGGGGGAAAAGTCGGGGTCGAGAAAGGTTTCGTAGTCGATGTATGAAGGCTCGTCGTCCGGGGCAGGCGAGGTTGTCATTGCGGGCGGTCGGCGGCTCTCATTGGCCTGTGGATCGTTGGCTGGCGGTTGTGGGATTCCCCTGGGAGCGTTGCATCACCATCTGCAATGTGGTGTTCTCGAAGCTGGCCTCTTTGGGCGTCGGGGACGAAAACGCCGATGCCGATGTCGCTTGTGATTGGTACGTACCGCCATGTCGCTCATCGCACTAATGATATTCCCCGCCGCTGCCGAAAGCGAGCCCCACGGGAGGCGACAGCGGACGACTGTGGGCAAGTGCGGGCGTTACGTTAATTACCGGGCAGGCGAAAAGTGAGGTCATTGAAGAACAACACTGCGCCCACGAAACATGCCGCTGAACCGTTGTGCAGCCGCCGATTCAACGGCCACGGTGGAAAGCATGGCCATGATGCATCGACACGGCAACGCCGCTGCCAAAGACCAAAGACTAAAGACCAAAGCAATCGTATTCGCTCAATTGATGCAATTTCCCTCCGTTAGTCTCCGCTACTGGTATTCATGTTCTTGTGACGATCCAAAGTATGAGAGAAATAACGGCAGCAATAAATCCGGACGGACCTCTCGGCATCTCCACCTCCTCAACCAACCACTCAACGGCCAGCCTTTTCCCGGTCGTCAAGACGCAACGGCATCTCCGGCAACCACCATTGTCATCCAACCCTCCATCTCGACGACTTTTCTCGAGTCTTTTTTCTTCTTTCCCTTCTCCCCCGTCCACCCAGCAGAGCAATGGCCTAAGTCGACTCGCTCCAATTCCCATTGCTGCTGGTCGCTCCCGTGCTCCCGCTTCCTTCGGTCGGGCCTCGCGAATCGATATCGTATAAGCCTCTGCGACAAGCTCATACGAGACGCTGCCTTTCGAGCATCCATACATCGTCGCTTCAACCCCTTGGCCGCGAATAGAAAGCCCAAGTCCAAGCGACACCCTCGAATCTTCCCATCGATACCATCCGCCTCTTACACGCCATGTCCGGCTTCTACGACGACGTCGCTGCCATCGCGGCACGCGACCTGGTCCTCTCGTGGCCCAAAGGCGCAAACAGCAGCGACACCGTCTTCTGGGGCAGCCACCTCAATCTCACCGCCCTTCAGTATTGGAACTACACCTACTACAGCAACGAGACCATCTCCAACGGCTCCAAGTGCCACCTGGTTCTCGAGAACTACCAGCCCGCCTACCTCTTCCCCAACGGCTCCTTCACCAACTCGTCCAGCTGCTACTCCCCCATCAACCCCATTGGTCAGCGTGGCTACGCCGGCATTGCCTTCGCCGCCACCTTCGGACTCTGTCTCGTCCTCATCCTCTCCGTTCTGGCCAAGCACGGCAAGCTGTATCTCGCCCGCGAGACTCGCTTCTATCCCATCGGTCGTCGCTGGCAGTGGTACTGGTCTCTCTGGGTCTGCGCCTGCGCTCTCATCAGCCTCTTCACCAACGTTGATGTCGATCGGTACTATTTGCAGCAGCTCCCCATTACTCTCAACGTCTTCTTCTGGTTCCTCATGTGCATGGGCACTCTGGCTCTGACCTGGGAAGCCGTTCGTCACTGGGGGAGCTGGCAAGAGCGCCAGTACGTCGACCCCAATCCATTCGTCTACCAGGATGGCGATCGTCGGTCCAAGATGGAGTTTTGGCTACCCATGTGGTTCTACTTTTGGGTCTGGATGGTAAGTCTCCCACGTCTCCGTCACTGCGCGGCGCTAATCGATACAAGAACTTCTTCCTTGTTGTTCCTCGAAACTGGACCTTTGCTCAGAAGCAGCGCTCTGTCGAGCAGACGGCGGCCATCGCCATCCCCGCTGCCACGAGCGCTCGCTTCAAGGCCGGCGCCTTCTGCCTAGCCGTCGCCTGGTTCACCATCTGCTTCTCCCTGCGCCACTCCATCGCGCACTACAAGGAACGTAACCGCGGCGTCCTCAACCGGACCATTGGGCTCACCAAGTCGGTGCCGTTGCGCTTCTATCTCATCATCCCTCTCACCGGTGCCCTGGTCGCCTACCAGGCCTTCATCGCTTGGGAGTGGAAATACTCGCTCATCCGAGTCGAGGTTCCCATCTACGCCATGTTCGCATGGGGCTACGCGCCCTCGCTGCTCATTGTCTTTGTCCAGCTGATCTACGGCTTCGCCAGTCCCAACGAGGACAAGGAGCTGATCAGGCAGAGGCACATTCGAGGTGATGCCGTGGACCGAGAACTCGGTCTCGTCAAGAAGCCCGCGTGGTGGCGTCGTGTCAGAGGCGAGCACTTGCACTCTCTCCGCGACAAGATCGCCATGAACGTCCACGAGATTGGCGGCGGAAGGGCCACCGGCCGCCGCGTCGAAAACGCCGCAGAGATGGACGCCCGTGAGGAGGCCATGGCCTCGGCCAGAGACGACGACATCGAGATGTACCCCGTCCCTCAGGCGCACAACCAGGACAACCCCCGCGTCGACCGGGCGGGCGTTTCCGCCATCCAGCGCCAGCGCCAGTTCCTCCCAGCCCCGTACACGGGCAAGTCGGAGCAGCGTCGCCACGAGCGCACCATGCAGGTCGCCGCCGGCCTCTTGTTCCCCAACAGCCTCGAGGAGGAGCGCGCTCGTCGCCACGAGGAGGCGTCCAAGGACGGCCCGCCTCCCTACTCGGACTCGGTCCACGGCGAGCGCGGACGCGCAAACGGCCGCCCGGGGAGCACCGCCCGGAGCAACAGCGCCGGAACTACGAATAGCATCTCGGCTCCGCCGCAGCAGGTCAGGAGCATGCTGGACATTTGAGCCTTGGGACACGGGGTGGAAGTCGGCCTCTTGCTCAGCTCCGGGCCACGTGCAAGACCTGGACGAAGAGGCCCATGATTCATGTGCTGGTCGTTATGTGTATAAGTCGAGTTATGAGGGGGCTTTGGCGTCTGGGTGAATAACACTCTTTGGATTATACTCGGTGCTGCCTTGGGGACAGTATTTATTTTGGCATCAACGTCTTGACTCTACAGTATCAAGGTGAAGACGGGGATATTGTGCATCCAGATAGACTACGACTACGTTTTTGGAACAAATCGAAATGCTTACGACAATTTTCCTCTTGCTCATCAGCGTGACGTCGAAACACTCCAACCTACCCTGTTGCGACACAACTCCCCGGGAATCAGTCGGACTCGGGTCGCCCGGAACTCCCCTCGCCGACCGAAGCCGTTGTCCTTAGTTTCGATCCCCTGACCGAATGGTGTCCGGCTCCGGAAACCTCGCGATGCACTGCCATCGCGCCCTTGCATCAGTAGGAGGGGGGCTTGCCTCCCAAGCGTCCGATCTACGGTCAGTCCCATCACTCCCCCCCCCCCCCCCCCCTTGGCNNCCCCCCCCCCCCCCCCCCCCCCCCCCCTTGCGTCAGCGGGAGGGGGACTTGTTTAAGCGAATCCTTTCGTGTCGCGCACACGACATTTGTGGTGCAATGCGAAAAGCCCCCGTGGTCGAAACCCCGCGCCGATCAGCAGGATTCGAGACTTGGACGAACCCCGGCGAGTGAATCGGTAGGCACGTCCTCAACCCTAGTGGATATGGATGGGGATGTTTGAGAGACAGCAGAAACATCGAGGCCCATCGGCGAGGAGGGAGACATGTTCGTCCTGGCAGAGAGCCGAGGAAGGCATTTCCCCGAAAAGGGCAAAGGAACCGTCGCACCAGAGCAGCATTTCAACAGAAATCCCCGACTGGTCAGACCGGGTAAGCCGACGGCAGATCGAAGTCGGGGTTGAGCATACCGACATGACGGTCAAGGAGCGGGCTGTGCCGTCCAAGCACAACGAGCAGACAACGTGTGGGACGGAGGGAGGGCCGTAGATCCGGCTGCCATGGCAAGGACAACAGGCGGGCTGTCGCACAAGAGGCAGTGAAATAGATGCTATAAGCATGCCATGTCATTCGCGCGTGAACGAGGCAGTATGCATAAAAGACCCAAAGCATGCAGCACGATACGTAACAGTGCGTGGTCTTGAGACGGCACACTCCTTGGCCTGCATGGGCCGGTCAGCATGAGCCAGCGCAACCGTTTAGGGCCAGGACCGCGACCGCTTTGGTCGGCCGTGGGAAGGGAGCCCGGTCGCCATTTGTTGGCCGTCAAAGTTCCAGCAAAAGTGAGTCAGGAACACGAGGCGAGTCGATACGATCCACCAAAAGCCAACAGGGCCAAACGAGGGCACACTAGGGGCAGCGAGCTTTTCGAGGCATTCCGGGAAAGAGCGGTGTGGAAGCAAAGAATGTTGAAGCGAGACTCGGCGAGGCGAAAGACAAAGGAAGAGACAATGTGGTGGGCCAGGCCAGAGCAACAAGTAAAAACGGGCGCCGCGAGCTGCTGTCGTTGGCTCGAGCCGATTCGAGTGTGGATGGTGGGAGGTGTCCAAGAAACCAGACGTCGACGCGGGAGGATCTGCCTCGTGGCAGAGCGTGAGCAGTGACAACTTACAAGCCTTGGGTGAGGCTGGGAAGCAAGTTGCGAGGGCTCACACTGGCACACTTGCTTCTGGCGTCTTTCTTTCAACCTCGCAGCCAACGAGCTTCGGCGTCCCTTGCTTCTCAGCTGCAATGCCCCCGCCTATCGACTTGTCACATGGGGGTTGTTTGAGTGGACGGCGCGGGGCTCGTGCGCATCTGATGCTCGCTTTAATGCAGTCAACGACGCCAGTGGTTGCAGGGGGCGTGTGGGCGGTGTCCGTGTCGTCAGCCTGCGCTGTGCCTGCATTTGGTGGCATGATTCGGGGTGGTCGATGATGACCCTAAAGGCAACTTGGCCGGCATCGTCCAGGAACCACGGGCGAAATGGGGAAACCCGAGATGTGGTAAAGTGGATTTGAACGCGGATGCTAGCCTGGGGCCATTGCCAGAACATGATGACGAGAGGCATTATTTCGCTGTGCCGGCAATTCACGATGGTGTTTCTAGAGTGAGCTGCCGTCTGGCAAGGGTGTTTGTTGTTGGACGGAACGAGGTCACCGGTCGCCGGGTCTCAACCCAGTCGATAATGAACCAGCCCAAGCCGAGAAGTCCCTTCTGTTTCTCTTTCCCTCTGGGTAAGAAAAAGCAAGCAACCGCTCGGCAGGCCAACTGCCAGAGTTAGTGCAATGTCAACTCCCGAGTCAACCGGCTCGACCATGATCGAATCAACCAAGTGGATCTTCCTGTCAGGGCCAAGATGCGCAAACGGCGGTTGGCTTCGCATGCGGCTCGGTGCATCTTGTGTGCGAATATTCGCATGAGGGCCAAGGCCGTAACCTCCGTCCGACCATGGCCTCTTTTAAACAACGGCGGTTGGGAAGATCCAGAACGGTGGGACTCGTATGTCAAGGGCAGGGTTGTTGGCTAGGGCAGAAAATATCTCGAACTGGAGAAGTTTAGCAAACATCTGTGCGAGAATAAGACTGCCCGGACACTGCCGTACGGAGTAAGCAGGATATGCTTGTGGGAGCAGGGGAGTGAGTGGACAGAATCTTGATCAGATGACGGACGAGCAGGATGCAAGACGACGTCCAGAGGTAAGGAGTACTTTATGCATTGTCGATGCAGTTTGGTTCCCTTGGAAATATGACCCAGTCGACTGGTGAAGCGTTTGTCAAAAATGGTTGGGCGTGGTGAATGACGATGACGGGCAGATAGATGGCACGCCAGTGCAGGGGTATCGGGGTGAGGGCAAGGGGCCCTTGATAGCGGCCTAAACAGACGGAACAGGGGTTTGACCGGTGGAGGCCCCGCTCTGCTTATCGCTTATCGATAGTCACGGGAACCTCTTCATGGGTGGGTGACAGGGTGTGGTCTGGGAGGGGGCGGGCAGGAGGGGAACCTGGGCGCGGAAGGAGGGGCGGAGAGGCGGAGGATGAAGCGTCTCAGGTTCCTCAGGGCGGAGGTGAAGGGGAAAGGGAACATGGCACGAACAAGTGTGCGCTTATGCTCGGCTTCAGAGAGGAGAGCCTTTGGCAGACGGTAGGTACTAGGTATTTTTGTTACGAGAGACGCTGGTGACGTCGAGCTGCTGAAGTTCCTGAGCGCGAACATCCGGAGCACGGCGGTACCTCAGGACCTACCACATTCGGTACTGTACCTTGGCGCACGGGCGCATGAGGATGCCTGAGGTGCATGTGCAATGGGGCTTGTGTGGGTGGGAGCCAGGGCAAGGCCTCATCACCCTGACAGCTCCATGTATTGTACATGCTATCTGCAGACACAGTGTACCGACGAGTTGCCTGCGGTTAAGGGTACAGTACGAGTCCAGTCTTCCCCGTGTTCCTCGACAAACCAAACGGCCAAACGACCCCTGCGAATATGACGGCTGTCTCTTGCTCCAAGAGGCCATGGCCTGAATCCCAACCTCCATCCGAGCTTCGCCACACCATCCGCACCATCCACACCACCATCGTCGTCGGCCATCGTCCACTCGTCCACTTTTCCTCGCCTCTCCCTCCGTGCCAAGAACCGTCGTCAAGAGGGCGAGCACTCGAGAGTCGAGACATGGGCGTCAACTTCAAACTCCACCTTCAGCCCGGCGCTGCCAATAACCATGACCCTCGCAGCTGCAGTTGATGCCGTCCGCCGCCGAACAGAGTCCCCCGCTCCGAGACTTTCCTGCCCAGAGGCCAAGCCGCACAAATCACCAGCCTGTCTGTGTCATGCTTCCCGCCACCCCGGCGCATGTTGCTCGTGGTACTCGCCATCCGTGTACCGCCCGATAATCGTCTTCTCCAGTTATTCTCGCCGGGTACCTACAGACGGCCTGGTATCATGTCATGAACCTAGGGCATGTACTGTACCTTTCTCCGCCCACACACCGGCCGCGGGCATCGAGGAACTAGCGCTGGCGCTGGGTGCTTGCTGGAGGAAAAGGCCATCAACTCCCTCGTTGCGAACCATCTTAGCTCGTTAAGCTGAGATTGACCTTGCAAGACGCTATTCGGGGCGTGGTTCATCCGTCTCAACGTTTGTCAAGACTGGCGCTTCCGAGACACTGCAACCCTCACAACGCAACGCACTTACAGCCGCCTAGGACAGAACTACAGTGACCGCCACAGGTTACACCTGAACAGCATGACAGCATCCCCAATGCACCGCTGCACGAATACTTCCACTTCCAATGCGACCGCCTATCAAAGCGAGCTTGCTTACCTGCGAGGAGCTTGGGCGAGATACCGGCATGTTTGGGCACGTCGGTCGCTGTGCTCATGTGTGTTGGGGCAGAATTGTCCCATTCCGGCGAAGTGCAGGCTCATCGAGAGCCGTGATATGTGACTTACACCGCCAACACTACACGTCCAGCAAAAGCACATGCAATAGACGCAAGGCTCGGGGCACTATCTCGCCCGAGCCACTCCATGCCACGTCGCCGCGATCCCGAGAAATGGGGTCTTCGTGCACAGTACGTACCAGCTGGAGACACAAGGAGGCCTGTGAGATGCCAGACGCCCAGGCAGGTCAGCAAGCAAGCATCATGCTTGGTCTTCGAGCACGCCGGCGGCGGAGGAGAACGTTTCTCAAGTCTGAGGCTTTACAAAGGTCAGATACAGCAGCCTATATGTATGCCGCTGCTTATGGTTGAGAGGACAGCATTGTCCACTGGCGAATCACGAGCAGAAAGATCGACATGGTTGATGCACGGATAGGCGCTCCATCATGCCTCTTGGTGCTTCGTAGGGCGGCAGGCTCACAGCGCATTTCACGTCATGGGCTCTCACTGGTACGCCCTGGCACGGCAGATCCTGGCAAGTTCGATCTGAGAAGGTGAGAGGGAAGCCGCACTCATCACCATGATGATCCCCTCTCGGCTCCATGGCTGGCGCCAACCTAATCTAGTCGAGAAGGACGCCCAACACCACCACACCAGGGAGGCGAATGGGCGCGGTCCGGCGACATGCCAAGTCGGCCTGTCGACGGACATGTCCAGAGTCTTGCAAGAGGTGGCGGTCAAGTCAAGACTCGAGAGGCCGACGGCCTTCAAAAGTGGCTCTCAAGGGAACAGAGTTGCACGCGGCCAAAACCCAAGCTGCTCCCTCCCCGCACTAACGACGCTCATCATCGATTGCCCATTGGAGAGCAGCGAGGCCTGGGTGGCTGCGGATCCAGGCACCATCAGCTTCCATCCTAGGGCCTAGGCACAGGCGGCAGCCAGAACTGCACAAGGTGCGGAGGAGATGGAGGTGTCGCGCGTGCAACCATTTCCGTGAGGGGGTGGTGGGATTTCTTGGTAAGCCGGTCGGTGCTGGAGCAGATGACCTCGAGGCTTGCTCAAACGCAATCAATGTCCCGTTTGGTCCAACCACATCTCGGACTTGGAGCTCATGCCACGGATCCCTTGTCGCCGACACACATCCGTCCTCTCCGAGATGCAACCTGGGAGGGAGATGGTGGTACGGGACGGACAAGTTCTGAGAAGGCTCCCTCGAGTCCCTCAGAGCCCTCGTGTGGATGATGCAAGGTGCGACCAGCTCCAGGCCCTTCCCAACCACCCCCAGTTCAGGGCGTGGAACGGAAGATGGTTCGAAGCAGCAAGCAGGAAGCAGGACGCTCTGGAGCTAACCATTTGACTGGCTCCAGGCGGCCTTGTCGATTTATTTTTAATCGCACATCGCATCGGTCGGTCCCTGTGAATCAAAGCGCCTCTGCCCGCCGCCCCCTGCCCCTCGCCCCCCCCCCTGGCGCTCTGGGACGAGAAGCCAGCCCCTCGCATGAGTGGTGGGCCCGACTGGGGATGGCGACGACGCCTGCATGCTTGGTCTTGGACTCTTGGAGCTGGCGCTGTGTAAACCTCCATGTTGATCATGACCTGCCTCTTGGCGGGGGGCGGCGGTGGCCTCGGCCTCTTCAGGTCGATACCAGCCCCGTCTTCGTTTTCGAAGCAGACCAACAGACGTCCGAGGTGCGATGGGTTTGCAAGGGCGAGGGGTAATGGATGCATCACTTGGAGTACGAGGAGCCATGTATCCGTCGGTACCTGGCCGCCCGCCCCCATGCTGGATGACCTGTGCCTGAAGCTTGGGGTGTGCCAGGCTCACAGCGTTTACAGCAAGGATGCCGACTTGTTGATGCCGTTCCTCGTCGGTGTTGTGGCGCTCGCTCCAAAACCAGTCAGCATGGCCGACCGGATTATCCTCATGGCTGCCCGCACTCAGCAAGCAACGCATTCCACCGGGTCGACGAGCAGCCATGATCCTTTCCCGGGGGGGGGGGGGGGGGGGGGGGAGCTCTGGCGGCACATTCATGCTAGGCGCCCAGAGGGGAAAGACGGCTGCATCGAAACCGCCACTGAGCCTCTGGATTCCAAACAACGCTCCCAGATCACCGGGACCGGACGACGAGGTGGCAGCCCTATTTGGGATTCCCCTGTGCATTATGCGGATTGTCCGGATGGACAAGGACGAGACTCAAGGTCGGAAACAACGAAAGCGACCTGGAGAGCGAGGAGGCTGGATTAGCAGGACCTGGTGGGAGATTGGTCGGGCAACGCGACTAAGTCTCGACTCTGGGCCTCCTTCGCCCGAGAAGGGATGGCTTCGCGATGCATCCCTCCCCATCCCGGATCCGGACTCCACCAAAGACAATCGAAAGCAACCACAGACATACATCATCGCCACGCTGCCCCTGCCACCCGTCCCTTGCTTGCCCCTGTTTCCTTCAGTTCGTTCAGCTTTTTTTTTTTTTGTCCGTGGCTTCGCTCTCCTCAGCTCGCCACCCCCCTCGACTCTCGACCACATCTCATCATCATCTTTGGACCTCGCTGGGTGAGGAATACGAAAGACAAGAGACAAGACGGCAGAGCACCAGACGCAACATCGTCGACTGCGTCATCGAGAGCATCCAGCCATCACCTCCCTTCGTACAACGGATCCAGGCCCTGGGCTGGGCTCGCTTGCATCACCACCACCACCACCACCACCACCACGCACGCCGTCTCCCCACCGGCATTTCCTCGCATGGCCCTTTGGCTTTGAGAGGCACTCCGACGTCTGACTTGATCGGTGACGCCTCAACCACGCCTTTGTTTCGTCGGCCGTGAGTTGCCATCCCCTCTCCACCCAATTCCCATCCTTTATTCTCTCTCCCCTCTCCCCTCTCCTCGCTCCGTCTCATCCGGCCTACTCTTGTCGCCGCCGCCGCCGCTTGGGATCACCATCCGGACACGCACTCGCACACACATTCACACGCACGCATCACGGCCGTCCGGCCGTCATTGTCGACTCAACCCGCCCCGCACCCTGGCCGTCTCACCATTCTCAGCCTCACCAGGGCTGCCCGCGTGCGACGAGTCCTTTCGCCCTGGCGCAACCACAACCAGGTCCCGCCATAATTCTTCATAATTCGTACATAGAATCATCCCTCTTATCCTTGGTGCCCGTTTGACTCCCTTCGCCTCTGCCCTGCATCGTTAATCAGCGTCCACCGCCGCTGGCCCCGTCGCCTTCCTTGTCGCCATGGCGGCTACGTTTCGACCGGTAAACTCGCCTCTGGCAAATAACATCAGTCGAGACGACCTCATGGCTTCGCCGGCGACTCCCCGACCAAACACGGCGCCTCATGCCCAGCCCTCGAGGCTTGTCGACGATGCACCAACTCCCACCAGGGCCACTTTCAACCCGGCGATAGGCAACCAGCAGCCGCTGCCCGTCAGCCCGTTTGCCCAGGGCGGCCAGATGCCTGATCAGTCTTCAAAGTCGAGGATGCCTCGCCGCGACAACTCGCAGCACTCGAACAAGTCGGTAGACTCGGTGGACGTGGACATGGACGATTCCGACCCAGACCCGAACATGGACGACGCCGGCCTCAGCGACGACGACAGCGCCGTCGCCGACGGCTCCAGGTCGAGCAAGAAGAAGAAGTCGCAGCGCTTTTACTGCACCGATTACCCGCCCTGCAACCTCAGCTTCACCCGGAGCGAGCATCTGGCTCGGCACATTAGGTACGAAGGGAATCAACTTGAGCGTGAGGGAAGCTAACTTGGCCAAGGAAACATACCGGCGAACGTCCCTTTCAGTGTCACTGTGCTCGACGCTTCTCGAGACTCGACAACCTTCGGCAGCACGCGCAGACGGTGCACGTCAATGAGAACATCCCCATCGACTCGCTCGCCGCCTCGGGTTCCCGAATCCCGCGACACCTGCGAAACGACCGGGTGCGCCAGGCTGGGAACAGGGCGAGAGCCTCGACTGGCGGCAGCGCAGGAGGACCGGTGCGAGGGCATTCCAAGTCGCTATCGACGTCCAGCATCGCAAGCATCAGCTCCGTCGGCTCCTCTTACACCACAGCTGCGGATGCCCGGCATCGACCCCCTCCGCTGGTCATGGCAGATCCGAGATCGCGGCTGTCGCTCGAATCCTACCACGCCGCTGCCGATCCCAATTACTACCGGGCTGCCTCTCCGAGCGATTACAGCACGCCAAACTCGGCCACCTTCTCGACTGGGCCCGGGAGCCCTCGATGGGGGTCGGGGGTCGCATCGCCGGCGACATCCCACTCACGGTCTCACAGCGCTTACACGACCGGAACTCGGACGCCGGGCCGTCGACTCAGTGTGCCGTCGGGTGCGAATCCGTTCCAGGCGCCTGTCGGCGTGCCTATGGGGCGGCCCTTTGTGCTCGGGTCGGCCAACGCTGCGAACGGAGCTGCGTACGCGCCGTCGCCTACCATGGCCCCGGATCAGTGGCCGCGGAGGGAGACTGACGAGGCCTGGCGTCGACGGACTTGGCATTCCGACAGCCACCACGCGAATGGGAACCCGAGCCAGCTCAGCACCGTCGTGAACCAGTCGTCGGTCGGATCGAATGTGCCGCCACCGATTGCCACGCCCTCGCACTCGCAGTCGACGCTCCGTCTTCCGGGCATCGAGTCGTTCGACCCTGTTCCTCATCACCCTCCCACGCCCCCTCGAAACGGCCCAACCCCCATGATGGTCGATTCCCAACCCCAGCCTCAAATGAGACGAGTCCTTCAGCAGGGCGTCGAGGTGGACGAGAGGCGAAACCTGAACAGATACGATGCAAGCCTGCAGCGCGGTCTGGGCCGGCTCGACATTAACCACAGCACGCCGCCTCGCGACAGCGCCGGGGCATGGGCTTCCGAAGTCAACAGGGCGGTTCAGGCTCAGGCCGAGCAAGTTCGCATGAATCCGCCTACGGTGAGGTTCGAGGAGCAGCCAACGTCGTATCCCGACCCCAGGCCGGCGAGTTCCGGACGATCGATGCACCAGCACACAATGTCGGCGCCAAACATCACCACGTCGAGGGACAGCAAGCGCCATGGATGGTATCACGGACCCGTCACTGTCCATCGAGACGTCCGGGCGATGCCTGAGCAAGATGCACGAGGGGCTCACGTTGACCGCATCATCCACCCGAACCTGAACGGCTTCAGCGGTTTTCCGGCAAGAGAGGCACAACCGCAGCAGCAGCAGCAGCAGCAGCAGTATCAACAACATCAGCAGCAGCAACAGCAGCAGCAGCAGCAACGTGCCAGCAACGAGCCTCTCAACCGGCTGGAGGCTCTCGTCGCTGTTGCGACCAGTGAGGGATCGACTGCTGCGGCTTATTAGGACGAGAGCTTCACGGCTTCGGGAGATGCCCCTTTCTAAATTTCGCCGCCAGACACGGCAAGCACATACTATTTAACGACTTTACGACGAAATTGCCCATTTGAACGTTTTGATTCTGAATGAAGCGTCTTTCCGGCATGGCTGATTCGCATGACATACGATTTTTTTATTTATTATTTCTTTCATTTAACGATATCCCAACTCTTGACGGTTCCGAGTGCAACTACATTGGATTCCGCCTTGTTTCACATTCATATTCGACAACGGTCCCCTTCTTTGGGCTCTCCAGGTTTCCTCGCAAGGTTTTCAGGGTTATTAGACGGTCTCCCCTCAGGCTTCTCACCGAGGAGTCGGTTTTTTTTTTTTTTTTTTTTTTTGTTTCCTTGGGTGTGGCCTGTCAAAGATTTCAGGAGTTGATAATTTATACCCGCTCATTCACGACATGGAAAGGAGTCACGACGTCTTACGAGCCGACGAGCAACAAGGGCAAATAGGAGGAAGTGGCCACTTGGACGCCCAGGTTCCTTCAGAGTGTGCGTACGGGATAATGAAACTAGGAACGGGAGGTGCCCCACTGGGCTCGGGCTCGAGCCTTCCGGACGGGGAGGGTTAGGTTTTGGGATTTTGATACCCTGCATTTTGACTGTTCTTGTCTAGGTTCTGCGACTACGAAGATGATGTTAGACGCGATGACTGGTGTTGGCGGCATAGGTTCTTGCGAGGTAGTTTGATAGGCTAGTAATGGAGTCATGACATGTTGATGACGGGTATCGGGTGAGGGAGAGTTGATATTGATTGAATGACTGTAGATGGAAGATGACTAGAAGGGAACAATTCTGTGTGCGCCTGTGCAACTGGAAGGCAGTATTCGTACATGAAGAGAGTGTCCTGATATGAAAGCATGCGTGTAAGGGGGAACCTCCAAGGCCGCAAAACACAAATAGGATATAAAACAGTCGGTCCAACTATGAACAAGAAGGAAAGGGAGGTATGTCACAGGTTGGAGGATGGTCAAGCCCCCCGGCTCTTCTTCTGCTCCTCCGTCAAGCTAGCAGCTCTTCTTCTTCTTCAGCAAAAGCCTCTTCCGCCCCTCATTGTCGTCTCACCAACTTGACGTCAACGTCGTCGGCATATCGCTCAAAGCCCACGTTGAAGCCCCTGCGCACAGCCGGAACCCAAAAGCCTCTCCCATCGACGCTCTCCACGTCAAACTCGCGCAGCAGGCCGGCGACGACCATCATGGCCACCTCGAAGCCGAAGACGCGGCCGGGGCAGAGGTTTCCGGCGACGCCAAAGGCGCGCACCTTGCGGATCAGCGGCGTGTTCAGAGTGCCGTTGTCCTGGATGAAGCGGCCGGGGACAAAGGCGGCGGCGTCGGGGCCCCAGAGCGAGGGGTCGAGGTTGGAGGCGCACATGGGGAGGAGGAAGATGTCGCCCTGGGAGACGGAGAGGGGGGGTGTGCTGGGCGCGGCGAGGGTGAAGGCGTGGCGGGCGAGGCGCGGCACGCCCGTCATGTGCAGGCGGAGGGTTTCGTACCAGGAGGCGACGAGCCAGGGGCAGCGAGAGCGGATGTCGGTGATGTCGAGGCGCGGTTCGCCAGAGCACTCACCAAGAACGTCGCCGAGCGAGTCGACCTCGGCCACGACTCTCGCGAGCGTCTCGGGCGCCGCGGCGAGCAGGTGGCGCACCAGCCAGACGGAGAGGGTGCTCGGGGTGGCGAGCAGGCCCAGGGCCGACACCATCTCGATGTTGAAGTAGTCCGGGTTGGACTCCCAGTCGGGATCCGAGTGGGCGACGACGTTGATGGCGTGGGCGACGGTGCGCACGCGGCTGGCGCGGTGGGCGTGGTGGAAGGCCACGAGGCGAGAGGAGAGAAAGGCCCGCGACTTGAAGGCCGACGGCGCCGTGAAGCGCGCGAGGGGGCGGGAGAGGGAGTCGAATGTTTCGCTGAGGTTCCTGGAAAGTATGAATAAAGGGGTGGTCAGGGGGATGGGTATATATATATGTGTGTGGACTTACATGAACTCTTCAGCAAACTCGTTGTCCATCCTCCACGGGTTCTCGACTCCCCAGACGGCGCTGGCCGTGGCCGACACGGTCAAGCGAAACATCCAACGGGCGAGGGGCACTCGGCTCCCGGTCTCGACGCTCCTCATCTCGTCCCAGACGAAGACGCCCGACGTCTCGGACAGGGCCGCGAGGTTCTCGACGCCGCCAAACTCGACCTTGTGCAGCGGCCGCGGGTCGGCGTCGAGGATGAGGCGGACCGTCTCGGGTCCCAGGCCAAAGACGCGTGGGCCGACGTGGGCGAGGATCTGGGCGAGCCCCGTGTCCGACGTGTGGCGGGCGAGGCTGCGGTCCACGGACGGGCGCGCGAGGATGATGCGCCGGAAGGGTATGTCGATGGTGAAGAGGGCCGCGGGGGAGGAGGCGAGCAGGCGGTTGACGTAGCGGGCGCTGTCGGACTGGAGGCCGAGGAGGTGGCCGAGGTAGGGGATGGAGGAGGGGAGGTTTGGGAGGGAGAGGAGGGAGGAGGAAGAGGTGGGCTTCTTGGTGGAAGGGGAGGAGGAGGAGGAGACGTGGCGGATCAGGGAGCGCACGAGGGGGGCAAGGACCAGGAATAGGACGGCCAGCAGGACCAACTCGGAGACGATGCCGAGGGCGACGTGGTCGACGGCCGGCACGGTGGAAGCCATCGAGACCCAGAGCGAGTCGACGACAGCCATGGCGGAGGATGTTCTACGGAACGAAAGCACGAGAAGGTGGTGGTGATGGTGGACAGGACCGGAAGACGAGCTGCAGAACTACAAGGCATGGCGATTAGGAGACGGAGAACAGCCCATCTTTATACGACGGGACATGAGTAGTCGATTGCTTGAACACGGGGGGCCCTCGGAAGACTCAGTTCTGTTCAAGTGTTCGTCGGGACTACGCGCTCTGGGAACAGGTCATCTCCACCGGACAAGAGATCCGGTCGGTCATGGTATGGTTTCCGGTTTTACTTCATGTCTGTCTTGAGCATGGTTCCCGGGTTGTTGGGTCTCGACTGGGCTGAAGGCACGCCGGGTCGGTTGAAGCGAGGAGAGGCGAGGCGAGACGGGAGGTGGGAGGTGGGAGGGAGGGGGGGGTGTGGAAGGATGAGAGGGAGAGAGGGATGAGAGTGAGAGCTGAAGAGGATCATGGTTGAAGATGTGTCTCTCACGCCCCGGGGGGGTTGACTTGGTGCCACGCCGTCGGGAAGGGCAAGCACTGCGAACAGTCTCCAGTAAGGGTACGCTATGAATAGTTCGACCATGGGGTGCCGCTCTCGTGCAGGAAATGGAACGGCATAACAGCACACTCCGAACGGATACGCAGGACAGGACACTCGGACCGGACGCGATGAACAAGATGTAGAAGAGCACATGCAGAACAGGACCTGGGACAGAGACGTCAAGACGGGACAGCACGGGGCAAGGGGCAAGGAAAATACCGACAACGAGGATCCAGGGGCAGGAATGCGGAAGGCAAACGGCCGTGTTCAGGTGTATACATTTGTATACATTGATTGTACTCGCTGATTCACTCGCCCGCCCACGCGGATCAACATGACGCCCCGGACTCCAACTCCCTCTCCCCTCCCGCTGATCAAACTCGGTCGATCCGTTGGCCGCGCCTCCGGCTTGCGGACGAGCCCACTGTTCGTGACGAGGCAGACTAAAAGGCCGTGGCGAGGAGTCGTCCATTGGAGGAGACTGGTCTCTCGGGGGTGTGTGAATATATATATATATATCCTACGAGGGCGTGTCGGAAATTAAGCACTCTCCCACTTCCCATTGTTGTCTGCATTGTCGCGTGGTAGCTCGGTTGCCTCGCTCGAGTTGGTGTGTCGGTATAAGTGAGGGGGGGGGGGGGGGGGTTCCACCNNAGGGGGGGGGGGGGGGGGGGGGGGGGGGGGGGGGAGTTCCACACGTTGGTGAGTGAGCATAGTATGTTACTGGATGTAACTGGTCTTGCTTCTCTTCTTCTTCTTCGTTTCTGTTTCTTCCTCTCGTGTTTATCTATTCCTGTCTTCTCTTGCCTGCCACTGTCACATCGACCCCAAAGACCCCCCCCCTCTCCCTCACTTACACATCTCCCCCCAGCGGAGCCTCGCGTGTTTGCTCAAGGAGCGGCCCGTGGTTGCGCCCCAGCCGAAGGAATGAACTTCCGGCGCAGGCGTTGGGGCAGTCTAAAACGCCACGGCCCGATCGAGCATGGGCGGACTAGTGGTAGGTAACAATAGTGGCGGATACGTCAAGAGGAGGGAGGGGGAGGGGGACTGTCATGAGGTTTCCCCTCTGAGAAGTCGCCCGGGACCACAGGCGGAGAGAGGAGCGGTGCATGTGCGAGCAAAGCGCACATGGTGTAAAGGCATCTCTCGTCAACACATTCCAGCGTCCCGAGAAGCCAGTCTCAACGTCCACAGACGGCACCCGCGGTCCCTTCTCTTCCCGACGCCTCCTCAACGGCCGGACGGATCGGGGCCATGACATGTTGGCTCAAGGAAGTCCGTAATGGGCGTCCCGAGAATGACGGCAAGAAGAGTCGCGCTGGCGGTGGGGTCTCTCCTAGGAGTCTTGATCCCCCCCCCCCCCCCCCCCCCCCACCCCCNNAGGAGTCTTGATCCCCCCCCCCCCCCCCTGTTCACTCCCCCCCTGTTCGCTTCCCTGTTGGGCTTCCCTGTCTAGCTGGACCTGGTTGCAATGGTCTCGGTGCGGCATCGCCATGAGCCAAGCTCCCGGGTACAATTTCGATGCCTGTTGACGGCTGCTGACAGCTGCTGTACAGTGGTTGATACCATCAACAAGGGGTTCCCTACTCCGGTGAGACGCTTGCCGAGCAATACGCCTCAACCCATTAAGCGAGGCATTTTACAATGCAAACAACAATAGAAGCCAATGCCAGGTGGCGTCGCGGGACCGGTGAAGCAGACGAGATTGCGGAGAAGACTACGGCGCGACGACAAGGGATGGCTGTATAGGGGGAGGCTAGGTACTATGTGCTGTATGTATTGTACCTACTCTATGAAACTGATGCATGCGAGAAAAGGAAGCAAAGTAAATAATGACCACCAACTGCATGTGCTTGGCTGCTCTCACACCCATCACATCACATCACATCACATCAATCACATCGCCTCAACGCCCTTCAGCTCGTGCGTGCATGTCAGCCATGCATCCCACACCTGTCAAGCTTAGTCTCTCGTCGTACGACTCTGGAGAACAAACGTCGATGGCTTTCGACTGTGCCGAGGGGGCCATTTCTCTCCAACCGATCCCTCTCTGCTTCATCTATTCCCGGCCTCTAGACTGATAACGACCAAACACGCCCGACTCGACACTCCCTCATACTTACATACGAATACAGCCCCTGCATATCCTCCTCCTGCATTTGGTGCCCCGTCCCTCTTGTCCATTGGCTCGCCCGCCTGGACACCATCTTCTCCCTCCCTCTATTGTCTTGTACTGTTGGTTCGTGAGCGTCGGGAGTTCCCACCATCTGGTCGAATGCCGTGTCACCGTGCTCGATGCATGATCCTTTTGATGCATCTTCCTTTGCCGTATCGACGATACACCCGTAATGCCTGCCGCTTCCTCTCTCCCTCTCCCTCTCCTCAAGCCATCTCTCTCCACATTCCTGACGTCCCCATATCCCTGCTCCCCTCTAGCTCCCTGTCCCTCTCCCTCCAGCTCCCTGACTATTATTCCCTGTCCTCCTCACTAGTCCCCCCCTGTCGACGCCTTCTCACAGCTGCACTGCCGGACAGGGCTTCGTTGGCAAACGAGGCGATCCCAAACCCAACGACCGGGGATGATGCCAAAAAAACGAGGCATTCTGGAATCTATTTTCCTGCCTTTGGGTCTCACCGGCCTTCTTCTCTTCGTCTCTCAGGCAAGAATCAACCCCATCTCGCTCTTCCTTCCGGAATCCCCTCATCCTCCCGTCCTAGACTAGACCACACACAGCCAAACAAGGACAGATCCCCAAGCCACCAACAGCTCGATTCGCAAAAGCTCCTTCTCCACTCCCTCCCTCCCTCTCTCCTTTCAAACCTGGGCGCTTGGAGTTCTGAGACAATGTCCGGCTGAGCGTCTTCAGTGGTGGAAAGCGTCTGGGTCTAAATCGACAAGATTTGTCTGGATGAGACATAAATTTTTCTCTTTTTTTTTTTCCTCTCGTCATGAGGCCATTTCGTGCACATTGCTTCTTTCCGCCTCTCTTATCTCCTTTCGTTTCCCGTTCCCTCTCCTCTCCCGGCTCCCTCCCCTCTTGCTTCACCTTCCCGTAGCTCGTCCCCTCTCCGCCATCCGTCTACATGCTTCTATTCGGACATCTCGCTCGCCCTCTTCGGCCTCTCTCGAGCCTAGCTCCATACACCGTAGTCCGTCGGGTCTTCTTCTGTCACATCTCGTCACCCTCGTTGGCCCGCAAAACCCCGAGACGGCTTCCCTTGGACTACGCGCCCGTGGCACCACGCCTCGTCGCCAACATGGCGAACTGCATGACATCGACACGCCGGACCCTAAACGACCCATGTCGTCTTCAGTCTCGGCCTCGTCCGCCTGCCGGGTGCCACGTCTGACTGAGCCCGTCATCGTGACGACCCTCGCTGCTCGGCCTCTTCCCCTCCGTAAGACACCATCACGTACGTAGACCACGTAGCCTGCCCAGGGAACTACTGCAGCCCGCGCATCTCGCACGCCCCTCCTTCTCCTCAAGCTCTGGACTTTCGTTTCCCCCTCCTCCTCGAGCACTGGACTCGACTCCGCCTCCTCCTCGAGCTCTGGACTCTGTCCCCCCTCCTCCTCAAGCTCTAGACTCTCCTCCGCCCTCCCCCCCCTCTACATAGGCGGCAACAGGCCGAGATTCCCGGCGTTGCCATCGACACCACGTTATCACATCTCATGAACTGCCTCGAACCTGCAAGGGCACGGCTCTCTTCTTCGCCCCCCCCCCCCCGTCCGCGTGGTCCAGCCTGCATCTGTTCGTTCTCGTCCCCCCCCCTCCTTCCCGACGACTCCGTTGGGCCGCAGAACTGCGCGTATTTCTTCAACCCCCAAACGTTGGTTGGCTCGTCAGCAGCAGCAGCAGCGCCACCCCTCCCCCTCCCAATGTCTCGGTTTGTGGAGGGAGGGGGGGGAGTTCCTCCCAGGGAACCGGAACCGCAGCTGCGTTGCGGATGCAAGGGAGAGCTGAAAAAAAGGTCCTCCAGGCAAGGCGCTCGGCCTCAAAGGCCACATGGCTCTCTCTCGGCCGTTGTAACCCAATCGCCCATCTCTCGGAGATTGTGACATCTGACGGGGTTGCCGAGAGTATTCCCCGTGGAACTCCCGGTTAGGCAACCAGTGTTCCCTTTCGGGACATGTGAAGGCGAGTGGCCTGGACTCGAGCCCCGACGTGATGGCTGTTTGGGGGTCGTGTTCCTGTTAGCAAAGGGTCTGGACGCACTCGTGGGCTGGATGGTTCCTTCATGTGCAGCCTTGTCAAGGCCATGATGCTCCCAAGCCAGCTTCGGGTCAGCTGGTGAGCTGATCTTAATGCTAATCGGCGTTGCACAGCTTCCTCTTACACTAGAGACATCAAGGGCTCGGAGATATTGTATGAGCAAGTACCCGTTTTCTTTTGATATGGATGCCAGACATAGGTGGTCTTACACCAAGAGACAACTACACCTCAGTACGTATTAAATTCCAATCGACGTCGAGATTCAGCCTATGCCAATGTCATGCTCCATGCTTGAGCAAAACGGCACCACTTCGCTACATCACAAGAATAGACAATATGATGTCGTCTCCTTGGGCTCCTTTACCAGGAGCAGCATGGAAATTCTAATTGGAGTGTCCTCATATTCCGAATACTTATAGTTCCTTTCATCAAAAAGCGTTGTTGGTCTAGGGGTTAGGATTCAACTCTTCCATTGAGATAAGTTGAGGCACGGATTCGAGTTCCGTACGACGCATTCTTTTTTTCTTGTTTTTTGCTTTTTATATCATTTTGCCAGTACATAAATAGGTCCATTCTATCATGTCCTGTTCGTTTCGCCTTCTCGCCACCGTGGCAGTCGTGAATAATTCCCAAAGGTATCACACGCAACGCTCCTCACAACACACATCCAACCTACAAAAACACGACGCCCTCACATCCACATCCGCATCCGCCAGCGCAACCACAAGCTTCTTCTCGACCTCTCCCGCCTCCTCCTCCCGCCCCAGCCGCACCAGACACTCGTGGTAGCCGTGCAGCGCCCACACGTTGTTCGGGTTCCGGTGCGTGCGCGTCGCCGACGCCGTCAGCCCCAGGTCCTCGGCATACGCCGCCGCGGCCTCGTCGACGCGGCCCTGCTCCAGCAGCAAGGCGGCGTAGGCGTGGCGCGCCGGGAGCATCCACCCCCACGGCTCGGCATAGGTCAGCGCGTCATCGCGGCGGATGGCCAGGCGCAGGTGGGCAAAGGCTTCCGCGTAGCTGCCCCGGCGGTAGGCAATCTCGCCGTCCAGCATGGCGGTGCCCACGGCGAGCACGTCGGCCATGCGGTTGGGGAAGTTGAGCCGCGACCGGGGCACGCGCGCAGCCGCCGCGAGGTACAGGCGCCGCTGCCGGTCCGCCTCGGCCACGTCGCCCGTGGCCGCGTGGGCGAGGCCCCGGCCGTAGTAGACGGCGGCCGTGGTCACGCAGTACAGCGCCTCGTCGCCCGGCGTCGGCAGCCGCTTGAGCTCCTCCCAGCGGCCGAAGCGGATCAGCACGTGCACGCGCACCGAGACGAAGAACTCCATCCAGTTGGCCATGGGCGGGCGGTGCGCGAGCAGCAGGTCCTCGGTCACGGCCGCCTCCATGCGGTCGACGGCCGACGAGGCCACGCGCCAGCGACCCGCCTGCATGGCCGCGGAGACGAGCGAGTGGTAGTTGTGCAGCCGGTAGAAGCTGTAAAAGTTGTACCCGCCGTGCCGCGCAAAGAACTTGTCGTCGGCCCGCGTGGCGCGCTCGTTGGCGGCAATGGCGCGCGCGTAGTCGCCCGTCAGCACGTCGATGTGACTCGGCATGTGGCACATGTGTCCCGAGTCGGGCACCAGGCCCCGGAGCCGGTCGGCCGCGTCGGCGGCGGCCTCGGGCGTCTCCGACATCTCCATGAGGTGGATGTACATGTGCAGGACGCCCGGGTGCCGCGCCGTCCCGGGCCGCCCCAGCGCCCGCTCCAGCATGTCCCTGACCTCCAGCACCGGCGTCGCCGGGTTCGCCTTGCGCGTCTTCTTGTCGTACAGGTTCCACGGCGTCGTGTTCATCAGGGCGTCGGCGGCGAGGGCCACCACGTCGGCGTCGTCGGCGCCAAACTCGCGGCACACGCGCCTCATGGCGTCGGCGTAGGCGCCCACCCACGGCGCAAAGTCGTCGGGCGGCGACCGGCGCGGGAACCGCTCCCGCAGCGCGCCGACGAGGGCCCTCTCGACGGGCAAAGACCCCTCCCCAAACTCCCCCGCGCGGGCGGCCATATCATAACACATAGCAACAGCACCGCATCGCTCCTCGTCGTCAAAGGCGGACCACTTCTTGTTGTAGTTGGGCCCCGAGGCAAAGGCCAGCCCCCAGTAGCCCATGGCGCAGTCCGGGTCGTGGGCGACGACCTGGGCGAAGCAGCGGGCGGCCTCGCCGTGGTTGAACGAGTAGCACCAGACGAGGCCGCGGTCGAACCAGGCCTGGGCGTCGCGGCTGCGCGTGGTGATGTGGCGAGTCGAGGCGCCCAGGTCGTAGTAGGCGTCCGAGGCGGGGATGGGGGCGGTGGCTTCATGGTGTGCCATGTAGGTGAGGGAGAGAGACGATGTAGTTGGGATAGGACGGTGCCTGTGTCAGCTCGGCTCCTCGCACATGTCCAAGGGCGGCAGTTGTGCGATGTGAATGCTCTTAACCAAAGGTTGAGTCTAACGTCCGACGGGAGAAAGCGAGTGGTCCTTTAAACAGTGCGTCTCCCAACGCACATGACTTGCTTGCCTGACATCATCGGAACCCAACGAGACGAAACAAACAAAAAAAAGCTTCCCGCTTCCCGCTTCCCCGCGTGCCATTCTCAAATCTCCATCGTCTCCATCTCTCAGCGCGGGTGCGGGGCCGGCATTGGCGGGTGGTGGGGGCCTCCGGTGCCGGGGACCATCGGATGCGCACCGTTTGAGTTTGGCAAGTTGGGGGGGGGGGGAATATACTGTATATATATTGCAGGCCGGAGATGCTCACGGATGGGCCATGATCCGGTCATGGACGTTGGGAAATGGAAATTGAAAAAAAAAAGAAAAAAGCGGCCACAACGCTCAACTGCCGCCAACAGCCCATTCAACTTCCCACTGCCGACACCGGCCCCTCCTCCCGGCCACTCCACCGCTATTCTTACCGTACGAAGGAAGTACCTTGGACGGCTCAAGCGGCCGACGTCAGCCTGCGACTGCGCCTGCACAAGAAGCCACATGTCTCTGAGACACTGGGAGCGTCGTCGTGTTGCGCATGCTTTTGAGGCGTCTGACAAAATTTGAGGCGTCGTGACTTTTCGAATCTTATTTCTATTTTTTTTCTTCTTCTCCTTCTCCCTCTTCTCAAACATTCTTTTTCAAGATCGTGTCTCGCTCACTCCCTCCGCATCACCATCTTCACCTCGAACCAGCAACCACCCGCCATGCCTCCTCCGCCTCCTCCTCCGCCTCCTCCTCCGCAAGAATACTACAATCCCACCACCACCACCACAACCCCCCATGAAGCCGCCGCTCCCCCTCGCCAACCCCCCCCGCACGACAACATCGAAATCTCCCACCCCATCGTCAACTACTCCCCCCGCCGCCTCCACCGCCGCCGCCTCGCCGTCCCCGTCGGCGCCGCCATCCTCGCCGCCCGCCCGCTCTCCGTCGTCGTCCCCGGCGTCGTCGTCGTGCTCAACATCTGGTGGAGCGTCACCCAGCGCGTGTGCCCCGGCGACGCCCGCGTCGGCGACGAGTGCTTCTGGATGCTCTGGCTGAGCTTGCCAATTGTACGTTTGTTGCTGGGTGTTTGTTCTGCCCCCTTTCTTGGGCTTCCTCTTCCTCCCCTTGTCTCTTGGCAGTGCCCGCCCCGACTTGATACTGAATACGGCTGCCGCTTATCAACAAATCGTCGGTATGGCTCAGTTGGTTAGAGCGTTGGTCTCATAATATGACTTGACCCAAGGTCAGGGATATCCAAAGGTCGAGAGTTCGAGCCTCTCTACCGACAACAATCACTTCCTTTTTCGCCCAGCGTTTCTTTTTTTGCAGTTCATGTACCGCTTCCATGTATCAGTTGCTTTCGCTCATCACTTACACCAGGCCACCCTCTCCTTCCTCTACGCCATCGCCTCCAACATTTCCGCCCGCAGACGATCTCACCACATGTCGCACATCCCTCCGCGCCTCGCCGCCCTCCTCCTCCTCCTCCTCGCCCTGGGCGCCACCGTCTGCTTCGCCCTGCTCATCTACCACCTCGTCCACTTTGACGTCTGGAGCAAATCCTCCGTCGGCGGCATGGCGGCTCTGATCGCCATCCTCATGTACGTTGTCCCGGATGCGTACCTGTATATACATTGACCCTCTGACATCAACAGGCTCGCCAACTGGGTCTTGTTCGCATGGACGACTTACCAAATCACGACAGAGTAACATGCACAGCCACAACCAGATACCAATTTGATTCCGTCCCATTCCGCTACGCCTAGACTTTTGCCCTCGTTTGCAAAGCACAAACAGGAAAGAATCCCACGTCCAAAACCGAACTGCCATGGCATCCCAAATCGCCCGTCTAATATACATCAATGGGTTGCCCCAATCCTAGGCGCCAAACCTCGCCTGGTGCCGCGAAGCAATTTTGTCTTCTAGTCAACTCTCGCCGGGCGTCTCGGGCTCAGAAACCGGCAAGTCACAAATTCCCGGCGAATCCTCCATTGGCCGCAAACTCGAGCTGGTACTGGCGCAGGTCGGCCCAGTGCCGCAGCTCCTCCTCCTCGTCCTGCGGCGTCATCTGCGTGGGATCGCCCGACGTGGGCGACGACCCGCTGCTGGCCCCCGACTTCTCCAGCTTCATCAGGATGTTGATGAGCTGCGACAGGGCGCCCTCCGACTTCATGGCGAGGGGTCCCTTGCGCTCCGGCGCGTCGTTGAGCAGAGTCGACGCCACCTGGCGTATCTTGTTGATGAGCGATCCGCCGTTGGGTTCCAGGTTTCGCTGCGAAATCGATCCCAGCACCGTCAGGAGATGCTGCACGATGAGCTCGCGCTCCTCCGACATGAAATCATATATTTCCTTCTCGTCGGCCTCCCGCGCCGCCGTCTCCTCCTCGGACTGCCCCTCGACCGAGTCGGGATGCTGTTGCTGCTCGGCGAGGTGGACGTCTCGAAGGTTAAAGTACAGTTCGACAAAGTAGGACCTCGTGGCCAGCTGAGACACATAGATGTTGGCCTTTTGGATCTCGTATTGCAGATGGCGTCTTCGGGCCGGGTGGTTCTTGATGGCGATGCGAAGATCGTGGGCCGGTTGGCTATTGGGCCACGCCGGGGGCACGTATTGGTAGTTGGACTCGTCGAAGCTCGCAAGCGTGGCTGCTTCGTCGCCGTGGTTCCCCAGCTGGAGCTCGGGCGGCAAGTTGTCGGTGATGCTTCTAGCGGCAAGAAGCCCGTCCCTCAAGAGAATTCGCTGGTCCGCCCACGGAAGGGTGCTCATGCCATAGGCAATCTCCAAGCTCACTACTCCGTTCATGGTCGTGTAGATGTCGATGCCGAATCGGAATCCCGTCAGAAGGGTCACGCTTCCATCCTGCGGGTGGATAATCTCGTTGGCGAGGATGCAGATGTCGTCGACATTCTCGGGATATGCGGGATACGGAAGGCTGGGCGTCGAGGGCGCAATCACCATGTCGGCAGTCGAGGCACCCAATTGCGAAAAGGATCTGGGGACAATTAGCGAACAGCTTGAATGCTTGGAAGTTGGTCTTACCGAACGCCGAGAAGTAGACACCAAAAGATGCGCTTTCCGATCTGGTCCTTCACCTGGTTAAACGGAAGGGGGTCGGGCGAGCAGTGATCATTCCCAAAGGTTGGCAGTTCGCCCGGATGTTTCGGCCGATTGAAGCCCAGTTCCCGAACCAGGGTCAAAGTCTCGGCCATGAACTGTCCCGAGGCGTTCCACTGGTGAACGTATCCCGAAGCCAAACCCAAGAAGTAGCTGGTGGCAGCATCGTCGAGCGTTTTCGGCTGCTTCAACTGCCACTTGCTGCCTCGGCTCAACAGCGCAATCTCACGACACCTTTCAATCATGACAATGGCTCGAGGGAAGAGGTGGGTGCTGTGCTGAGACTTGAGGTGTTCTCGCGCACTGCGGGGGAACGAGGCGACCAAGCCGCAAACCATGCTCGCCAGGAGACCGAGGAACTCGGGTCGAGTGCGGTCCTCGCGGTTAGCAAACGACTGTCGGAAGGTCGGCTCGTGGGGGAACGGCGCGAGAGGGTGGATGTACGTGAAGAAGTCGTCGACCAGCAGCTCCAACACAGGCATCGGGGCAATCGATTCGGCATCGAGCACGCCGCCGTCGGTCGAGATGTTCATCAACGTCTTGGCCGCAGTCTGCGGCGAGGGCGACATGACTGTGCCGGCCGGAGTCGGCATGTCGATGCGAGACCGCTTCGCGGCCTTGGCAGCTTCGGCATGCTTGTTGGGCGGGCCTCTGCGCTTCGTCTCGCGGTTGTAGGTGCAGTCGACGCCGAGTTCGCGGCAGGGGCGGCAGGGAACGTCGGTGTCGTCGCATTTGACCTTTCGCATGCTGCACATGTCACAGGCGCGTCTCAGGCGCGTCAGCTTCGGATTCACGGCCGGGTCGCGCGAAATGCCGGGGAGGGCGGCGGCGGCGAAATGGGCGGCCGTCACATCGTTCGGAGGCAGGACGCCGTGGTTCGGGGCGTGGCTGACGGCCTCGGCGGCGGCGACGGCGGCGGCGGCGTGCTGGAGGGTCTGGGGGTTGTTGATGGCGTGGGCGGCGTCGCTGGCGGCCTGGAGAATCTCGAGCCCGTTGCTCGCGTAGGCGTGTGCGTTCGCGTGGGCCGAGGGCTCTGGAGGAGGAGAGCCCGACATGATGGGATCAGGGAAGAGGAACCCGGGAGCTCCTCGGATGCGACCGGGGACCCGGCACGGGGAGCGACGGCGTCAGCGACAGCAGCTCGGGCTGAGTGGGACGTTTGCAGCGAAGGCGATATGCGGGCGATGCTGATGATGGCTGATTATCGGAGGATTCCCGGATGCTGGAAGATGTTGAAGCGAGGTGAAGCCGACGAGGGCCCAGATTTCGAGGCGGAGTGGGGGGGTTAAGGAAGTGCTGGCGAGCAGGCAACAGAGATGTTGTGGGTCACGTGGACGTTTGTCAGCTCTGTGTCACGAGGAGTTGCAATTTGGTTACCCTAGAGCTTCTGTGAAGTCTCGTTTTCCTAAGCTTTCAATCGACGGTCAGTCCTCTCACCTTGATCCAGGATCAGGTGTACACTCGCTGCACTGGCTCTACGACTGCATATTCACCCGGGATATTCCAAGTATTGCTGCCCCGCCATGCATGCACTTCATATCATCTGCGGTTCATGGTGAAGGGTTACAGTGATGCAGCTCAATGCATTTCAACCTCCAAGACGACTCGACCATGATCCTACTTCAACACATCTCCAGCAACTCCAGACGATGCTTCTAGAAATGAAAAAGAACAGACGCCGGAAAGTTTCTACTCCAATCTCGTATCATATCGACTCGGATGCCATACATTAGCCAACCGGTCAGCCACGCTAAGACCCGGAGAAGCGGGCTCGCATTTCACCAACCGATGCCTCCAAGACGCTCGGATTCCGGGGAAGTCCTGTCTCATGGGAGATGACGCTTTCTCTCGTCAGGGTGTTACCGGAAGCATGGGAAAGGAGATTTGCAAGAGCCGAGACTCTTCGCCGCCTCTTGTTTGGTGGTCATGACACCCTCCCTGACCACGGACGAGTTTTTTCTCTCGACTCGGCACTTTGCTGCGTCACACATCTCAGGCCACATTCGCGGAGCTTTTGCATCTCGAACGGTTCTCCAGCGAGCCATTGCTGACGCGGGCCCAGATCCGATCTGTCGTACGTACGTTTTGCATCTTGTTGCGCCACGGCTTGCGGCAAATTCGTCCATGTTTCGCAGATTGCCATTGTCTCGTCTCGCGTGATGCCATCTTCGCTCGACGTCGTCAGCCATCGCCTGCAACTCTTTTTCAACGGCCCGTCCGCCGCGGGGTTCCACCGGCGTTTGGCAAGTCTCCAATCCCCGCAGTCGGATTTCTTTTTCTGCTTCTTCTGTAGGGCCGAGGAGGCATGATGACGATAGGATAACTGGACCAGTGGCTTCGAATTATTCCAGCCTCGAGTCCGTTGTTTAGGCGCCCGGCGGCTCCGATCAAGTCACCTGCCCGTCGAAAAAATCATCGAAAATTGCCCGTGGCCAATGCCCAATGCCAATCCATCCTCCTCCTCGTCGTCCTCCTCCCCCGTGTTAGTTGATCTCTTCCTCCTCGGGTGAGGCCGGCACCGACTCTCACGGACCCTGGGACGGCCCCACTCATCATGCCATGGTCTGATGTCTGCTGTTGGCAACCTGGCGTGATGGGCTCAGCTTGGAGGCCGGCGGAGCGAGGCGATGGGATGGGAAGAGCTCCAAGGTGAGGTGAGGAGGATGAGGAAGAGCATGGATGGAAAGGAAGAAAAATTGAATAAATACCGGGTTCGTTGGGCAGTTGCCGTTGGGCGGCGCGTGCGTGAGTCTTTGCTTCCATCTGTGAATATTGAATATTACACCCTCATCCTTCGCCCTCTCCTCGACGAAATCGAATTCCAAGCCAACGACTCTTCCGAGCGATTACCGTACCGAATCACGAGACTTACATACGTCATCTGATTTTGCAGTCGAACAAAACTCGACTCTCGACTGCCTGAAGCCATTTCTCAATTCCAAGACCCCTCTCGAAATCACCACAAGAACACAAAGTTTCACCACCAAGATGGCGACGTCACGACCCATGAAGCACATTGACCGCGAGGATCTCTACACGAACCTCGAGGCCCGCGTCATGTATCTTCACTCGTTCCTCGACTTTTCCAGCCGTACGTGACCACTATTCCCCTAGGATTCCTCCCATGGCCTCTTGGACGCTCGAGGACCATCTTGGAAACGAGGAATTGGAAGGGAAGCCAATTCACGTGAACAACCGGCTAACAATTGCATCACCATAGGCGACATCGAAGCCCTCATCACCGGCGCCAAGTACATCAAAGCCCTCATCCCCGCCGTCGTCAACATCGTCTACAAGAAGCTGCTGCAATACGACATCACCGCCCGCGCCTTCACCACCCGAAGCACCTCGTTCGAAGGCCCCATGGACGAGATCCCCGACGAGAACAGCCCTCAGATCCTGCACCGAAAGATGTTCCTGCGGGCCTACTTGACCAAGCTGTGCTCCGACCCCAGCAAGATGGAGTTTTGGGAGTATCTGGACAAGGTTGGGTATGTATAAGCCGAGCGTCGTGATATCGGGAACTTCTTCTGACTCGTTCCAGAATGATGCACGTCGGCCTCGGACGAAAGCACCCCCTCCACATCGAATACGTCCACCTGGGCGTCTGCCTCGGCTTCATCCAAGACATCATGACGGAAGCCATCCTCTCGCACCCGCGGCTGCACATCCAGCGCAAGACGGCCCTCGTCAAGGCCCTCAACAAGGTCATCTGGATCCAGAACGACCTCATGGCCAAGTGGCACGTCAAGGAGCGCGACGAGTTCATCGACGAGTCCGACATTGAGATTGAGAAGGAGGGCTTCCTGCACGGCAAGCGCATCCTCGGCGACCACACCGGCGAGTCCGGTTCCGAGGCCGGCGACGCGGCGCATCCCGGCGGCGTGCCCGCGGCCGGCGTGTGTCCGTTCTCCGGCGTGAGCGCCGGTGTCGTGGGAGCCAAGGAATGATTGGACTTTGTTGTTGTTGCTAGTTTCGGGGGGACGGCATTTCTTTCATCTCCGGCGTTCTTAGAGTATCATGATCAGTGTTTTTCTGGCAGGCAGGCAGGCAAACGGCATTTCAGGACCCAGGATTTATACAAGGCGATTTCATTTATTCTTTTGGTTTTCGTACCTGAGGAAGAGGTAGACGTCGAATGAGACTTCAACTCTGGCGGCAAGGCAAGCCGTCGACTTTCAACTCTCCCATCTTTACCCAGTTTTAGTATCATGATTTGGGGATAGTTGAAGGCGATCTGGACGAAGGTGAAGAGGTTGGCCTGTATATGATACCTTTGGTGAATAGAGTGTGAGCAGGGGCGATCCAAAGTTAATTGTACGATACTCAGAGTTTGACTCAAGAAGCTAATTTCTCGTAACCATCTCACCTGAAGCTCATTAGCTCAGAGCTCACAGTTCAGAGCTGACGATCATGACGAACAGCTCTGGTTAGCTTCAACGATTGCGACACCGCCCCACGTGGGCTGTCATCGAACGGAACAAGCCCTCACACATGGTGGATTGTGTGAGAGTCGGCTGAAAGGCTCCATACTTTTCCTTGATACCATTACGAACGGGGTGATTGGTCCCAGACTTTGACTCGCGGGAATGACGGCCGCACGGGAACATGGTCAAGGTCAAGGACCCCCTTGGTTCCCGTCATTGGCCGTGCCATTGCGAAGTGACTATCATTTGGGGTTTGGTGATGGGAGGGTTGCCCCCGCGGTGGGGTTGACGATGATGGAGGATGGCCGAAGGACAGGATGCCGTGCAGCTTGCGTGCGTCTTTGTAAGAGTGGAAGTTTGTTTCGGTGTTGCCTCTCGGAAGTCAATGGCACAACGGACTTGCCACTGCGTGCGAGCGAGGCCGGAATGCTCGACAGAGTCTAGACCCAGGCGGAGAGACGGACCACGACGGATCCCTTTGGTGATAGGACAGACGGAGCGGAGGGTCGCTTAAACCCATCTGCAGCCAAGGCAACTTATTGACCAAGTCTTGTGTCATGGAAACTCGTCCCTCGGGAGCGGGCGCGACAGCCAACCCGCTCGACACCAAAAGTCCACGACCATGACGAGGCCATTCGCGCATCGAGGCCTGGAAGTTCGGCACGGCGAGGCATAGGGATCGCTGTGCAAGACGCATGGTGCATGGCGGTGCACGGGGCATTCGACAGATCGATTATGTATGTACATTGCCGGCAGGCGCTGGAGGAGAGCAGCGCAAAGTACATGTGCGCGCAGATCAGTTGCGGCTCCGACTTGGGCGACGCCAACGGAGACGACGACGACGACGACGACACAGGGCGGGAAGCTGGATCGGTCTGGTTCGGGTGAAAATGGCTCAGACGCGCTGCAAGCCACGCTGCATGCAGATAGATATCGTAGATGCCGGTGCCTTGCCTAGGGAAAAGAAAGAAGGGAGAAAAAAAAAAAAGACGCCATCCTGATCTGACGACGCCCACGTTTGGCGGTTCGAGTCGGTGGATGGATGATGGCGGCCGGCCCGTGGCGTCGCTGCATGCAGAAAAGAAAAGCGGCAGCGTTGGGAGGTGCCTGAAACTGGAACCCGGTGTCAAAGTGCCCCGCTCCAATGGCGGTTTTTCCTCTTTGGGGAGGTGGGGGATCGAGTTTTTGCCGTGGTGGGCTTCGGTGGGGAGCTGCTTGGTGGATGCGAAAAAAAACGGGAGCCAGATTGGCACCGCCCGGGATTTTGGGCCGGCCCGACGGGAGTCTTCAGCGGGAGTTAGTGGACGGGTGAAGTCGAGGGCGCTGGAGGGAGCTGGAAGCCCTGCTAAGGCGCCCTGAAGGCTGGTACTGGACCCGTCGCTGTTCTGTCCCTCCCGTCCAGTGTGTAAGTCGAAGCGGAAGACAGACTCGCAGCACCAGGAACCGAGAGCCCGGGTAGGCAAAACACTTATCACGGGAACTAATGGTCTAGGAGATGGATTGGCACGCTCCCCAAGAAAAAGCAAATCGCAACCGTCCACCAGTCAAGCAAGCCATGCCGCACCCGGGCGGAAACCTTGGACGCTCGCTGGTGCGGCTGCACCATGCACAATCGCCATGCAAGCCGGGAGTTGCAGGTTCTGCCCTCTCTGATGCCGTAATGTTATCTACAGACTCTGGTCCGTGGTTGCCCGAAACGCCCTTCGTTGCCCGCTTACACGCCTCTTGTCTCTGCTTCGCTCCCGGGTTCCGAGAAAGCTCGAGATTGCGTGCGTTGTTGACGAGTTTTCTGTCCCTCACCGTCTTTTCGAAGCGGTCGTGGGAAGTAGGTTTCCGACTGGGAAAGCACATAGGATAACGACAGCGCCCACTGCAGCAGCGAGAGCGCGGAGAGCCTGCGAGCTGGTCCCTGACCTGTGTGAATGGTGGCGGAACGGTTGGGCCGGCTCTGGCGAGGCGCATTAACCAGTGGGGAGCTTGGGAGCTTTTTGAAACGGAACTCGACCGTGTCATGAGGTCGGCTGTAATGGTATGAAACGAAATGGTTTGTGTCTTGCTGAGGCATTTGCCGGGTAATTGTCAATATCTGGTTGCTGGTCCAGCCCTAGCCGGCCGCGATGCCACTCACCACTCGTTGCACTTGCAATCGATCCGAGAAACAGGACGTCAAGAAACAAAGAACAAAGCTCTGCCAGGATCACCCAAAAAATTCCCTTCCATCTCCCTGGCTGCTCTGCCCCTCCCCCTCCCCCGCCATTCCCACGCTCATGCCATCCCCTTGCCAATGCTGCCATGGGATATAGATCACATGGAAGCGTAAAACATACGACAGCCCGTGACAACTGGATCGGTGAGCCAAGGCAGATGGCAGGGTCGGTGTATTTTGACCGGAGCAAGTGATGCTGCCAATTGCCCGACGGTTTGGCCGTTCGGAGGAGCAAATGGCCAATTCGAACCATTCTCCAGGCGGCTTTGTCTGTCATGAGCCTCTGGGTCAGTCTCGTTACCAAACAAAACAAGAATCTTATCCTCCCGTCGCCGGCCTGGACAAGGAAGGACATGCGGCTACAAACATCGGCCGGCGCCCACCGCCTATTGACGCTCGCCGTCCGTGTACGTAAAGGTTGCCCAGCCGGCGGCCATTGAAGGCTCGCCGGTACCTGATCGTCAACGGTTGTCTCGTTCTTAATTCTGGGCCGGCGACGGACGCCCCCTGGTTAGCTGCTTGGGACGTCTTATCCGCCCCCGTCTCGTGGTTCCGATGGGTTATCCGACTTGCTGCCGGTCATTCAAGTCCGTTGAAAGTTGGCAGTAGTCATCTGTACGATAGGTGGCTAGGGAATGCGAGGGTTGACGCAGAGAGGCGAGTGAAGACGAGGTGTGCCATCTGCTTCTATACCGCCTTTGAAATATGAACCCCCGTCTTCCCCTCCGACTTGGAGTCTCGTAGTTTCTCTCCCTCTTCTTATCTGCCAGCTCAGCAACCGCTCGTACCCTCTGTTTCTGCCATTGACCACCGTTCGTCTCTATTCTTATTGTATAATTGCATCGTCACTTCCCAAGCAAGCCCTCTCTTCATTCTGTCACTGATTAGCTAGTGGGCCCGAATCCTCTCAACCATGGGCAATTTATCCGATTCGGGCAAGACACCCGGTGCCAGTGCAGTGCGGAGCGCCATTAGCACGGGGCAGGAGCAGAACCAGCACCAGCACCAGCACAGCAACGAGAAACGAGAAAGCCACAGAAGGTACCTCCAGCAGCTCTTGCTCTTCCCGTGGCGGCGGCGCCAGCAACAACAGCAGGAGCAGGAGCACCACCAGCAGGAGCTGCCCGAGTCGCCGAAAGCGCCCGGCCCGAATAGTGTCGAGGCCGTCGCCAACGTCACTACTACATTTGCTCCGTCTTCCTCCTCTTCCACTTCCACTTCTTCGTCGGCCTCTGCCTCCGTCTCCGCTGCGTCGTCTTCTGTCCCGCCCTCTTCCTCCCAGTCTTTGACGACTTCGTCCTTGCCCGTCGCCGACTCCAATCCCTCCAATCGACCCGTCTCTTTTTCCGGTGCGCCGTCGACCGCTCTCCGCCCTCTCCAAGATAGTATTTGTGCTGCCCGCCTCCCGCCTCATTCTCGAGACGACGGCCAGACCAACGACGCCCGCCACGGCCCAATCTCAGACTCTTCGTGTGCCTTGCCCGAGGCCCGATTGACGCTCGAGAACGAGCCCGTCAAGATGGCGTCTCACTCGTCCATTCCCAACAGCACCCCCAATCCCACCGCCGCCTCTGCGATGCGCCGTCGCGAGTCGCTCTCCGAGATCCGCGCTGCCAATCCCGACCTGGCCTTGAGCGGCAACATCATCTCGGCCACTTTCAGCACCCCGCATACTTTTCGCTATCTCAAAAGCGGTGACTGGGTGAGCATCTCTTGCCGTTCCCTTCCCTTGTGTTCTCGGGGGTTTGAGCTCTAGCTCGCTATCTCGACACCCCACCACCCCCTCACTATCGATCTGGGAGCACATGCATCCCACTTCACCGACCGCGACATGTTTCGTGCTTGTGCAGCTCCATCACCCAGCGAATTCTGACGTGTAATGTTGTATAGGACCTCAAACCTCGTCGTGGCCAGTCTGCCCTGCTCGACTCGTTTGCATACCTCTCCTCGGACGCTACGCCATGGAGTCACACCGTCGTCGCTTGGACCGGCGAGATTGAGGCTCCCGTGGAAGAAACCGTGGTCACCCCCGCGCCCAACACCCTTGGGGTCTCGTCTCTCAACCACCTCTCCGCGCCTATCCCACTTGACGCAAACACTCGGTTGCCGACGCCTCCCCCAAACGACGGGCTCTGGATTCCTCTCCAGGACCAGCAGCGACTCGAGTACCAGCTGTCCCACAGCAAGACGATTCGCACATACCCCGTCTGGCTCGCCGACGAGACCGAGTCCAGCGAAGAAGGGATCCTCCTCAAGGACCAGGCCCGTTGGCGTCGCTACGCCGAGCACGATCTGTACACGCTGCTTCACTACAAGCAGCATGAGCCGACCGACGGCCGCAACGAGCGAGTGCAGTGGGCGGATTACTACCGGATGAACCAAAAGTTTGCCCACAAGATCATCGAGATCTACAAGCCGGGCGACATTGTCGTGATTCACGACTACTTCCTCATGCTCCTCCCCAGCATGCTGCGCCAGCGAGTGCCCAACATGTACATCTCCTTCTTTCTCCACTCGCCTTTCCCCAGCAGCGAGTTCCTCCGCTGTCTTCCGCGGCGCAAGGAGGTTCTCGAAGGAGTCCTCGGCGCGAATCTCATTGGTTTCCAGTCCTACAGCTACTCGCGCCACTTCCTGAGCTGCTGCACCCGTATCCTCGGCTTTCCCTCCGATACCCTGGGAATTGACGCATACGGCACTCGCGTGCAAGTCGGCGCCTTCCCCATTGGCATTGACGCATCCAAGGTTGAGAGCTTTGCTTGGACCGATGCAGTCAAGGAGAAGTACGACGCCCTCAAGACTCTCTATCACGGAAAGAAGATCATTGTCGGCCGTGATCGCCTCGACAGCGTGAGAGGTGTTGCCCAGAAGCTCCAAGCCTTTGAGCGCTTCTTGGAAATGTACCCCGAGTGGAGGGAGAAGGTTGTGCTCATCCAGGTGACGTCTCCAACAAGCGTCGAGGCCGAGAAGGAAGACCCCGATAACAAGACGGCCAGCCGCGTCAACGAGCTCGTGATGCGCATCAATGGCTTGTACGGAAGCTTGGGCTTCTCCCCCGTGCAATACTACCCGCAGTACCTCGACCAGGACGAGTACTTTGCGCTGTTGCGTGCAGGCGACATTGGCCTGATCACCTCGGTCCGAGACGGAATGAACACGACCAGTCTGGAGTACATTGTCTGCCAGAAGGAGACCCACGGCCCTCTTATTCTGTCCGAGTTCAGCGGCACTGCCGGTAGCCTGGGCGATGCAATTCACATCAACCCGTGGGACCTCAGCGGCGTTGCTGAAAAGCTCAACGGGGCGCTCGTCATGTCTAGCGAGAAGCGCGAGGAGATGCAGAGCATCCTGTATCGCCATGTCACCGAACACAATGTGCAGACGTGGATCAACAAGTTTATTCGCAAAGTCTACAACGTCCTCGGCGATACGACCACGGCCAACTCGACTCCCCTGTTGGACCGGGCGCTTCTCCTGAGCCAGTACCAGAGCGCGAAGAAGCGGCTGTTCATGTTCGACTACGACGGCACCCTGACGCCGATTGTGCGAGAGCCCAGCGCTGCGGTGCCCTCGGAGCGTCTCATCCACACGCTGAAGCTGCTCTCGGCAGACCCCCAGAACTCGGTGTGGATCATCTCGGGTCGTGACCAGGACTTCTTGAAGCTGCACCTGGGACACATCACCAGGCTCGGCTTCTCGGCCGAGCACGGCAGCTTCATGAAGAACCCTGGCTCTGACACGTGGGAGAATCTGGCAGAGAAGTTCCCCATGGATTGGCAGGCCGAGGTGATTGAGATTTTCCAAAAGTATACCGACAAGGTTCCCGGTACGTGACGATCAGACTTGCTGGCGGTACATGACTAACCATGTGACAGGATCCTTCATTGAGCGGAAGCGATGCGCACTCACATGGCACTACCGGCTTGCAAACCCCGAACAGGGCCTCCACATGTCGCGAGAATGTCATAAGGAGCTTGAAGCGACGGTGGGAAGGAAGTGGGATGTCGAGGTGATGCCCGGCAAGGCCAACGTCGAGGTGCGACCGACGTTCATCAACAAGGGCGAGATTGCTAAGCGCTTGATCGCCACGTTCCACAACCCCAACGGGGTCGAGACGGAGATTGACCCGGCGCCTGGTCCTCTCGAGTTTGCGCTCTGCATGGGGGACGACTTTACCGACGAGGACATGTTCCGCAGCCTCAACGCGGCGTCGGGCACTGTACTAGACGCCAACCACGTCTTCACCACTACGATTGGTGCGAGCACTAAGGTTACGCTCGCCAAGTCACACCTGCTGGAGCCCGAGGACGTGATCGAGTGCGTGGCACTCCTCGCGGGCGTTGACGGCCCCGGAGCAGCCGAGCGACTGAGCGAAGTTAACCTCGGAGCTCTCAGCTCGGTGGCAGGGCACATTCCCCAGGAGAAGCTATGATGGAAGCAGGGTTATAGAGTTGCACTAAAAAAGAGCATTGCAGCGATAGAGAAAACATGGATGACGGAGGAAGGATGAGTCATTTTGCCGTGGCGTTTATTTTGCAGTGGTGGGCGCGTCGAGTCAGATAGACGGGACAGAAGGGCACACGGGCTGCCAGAAGATTGCAATGGCAGGGCACGATGGCCAAGGTCTTTATGCATTGCATGGGCGCGTGTGCGGGAGGTTCAGCATGGTCAGGAAGAATATAGCGGTCCATATCTGGATACGACGGTACGGAATACAAGCAGTTTCGTTGGCCTTGGGACGGATGACATGATTGGCATTTCTGTCTAGGTCTGGCTATTCGTGAATAGTCTTGCCCCGGCTCCTCCTCGCCTTCTTCTCGCTGTTCAAGGCGGTGGACAAGACGGCGACGCTCAGCTCGGGCAGCTCAAAGGAAAAGGAGCCGTTCTTGTTGGCCTCGACGACGGTGGTGGTGGACTGGACAATGTTGACGCCGGTGAGGGGATCGTTGTAGGCGTAAGGGTCCTCGCTGGCGTTGGTCAGGACGGTCAGCTCGGCCTCGGCGCCGGCGTCGACGCCGTCAAAGGTCAGCGTCACGGAGACGGGCTCGCCGTCGGTGGTGTTGTAGACGGCGGCCTTCCACACCAGCGTGCCCAGGTCCTCGTTGCTGCCGGCCAGGTAGAAGACGGGGTCGAAGTCGGCCGTGGCCGGGAGCACGCGGGTGACGGGGTGGGCGGCGAAGAGCTCCCACACGTACCAGCTCGTCGACCTCGTGGTCAGGGCCGTGTCGGCGGCGAACTGCACGATGGTGACGGCCCACTGCCAGCGGTTCATGTTGCGCAGCACGGGGGCGTAAAAGGTGCCGGGCACGCGGTCGGCGTTGCGCTCGTAGCCGATGAGGCTGACGCTCTCGCCCACGGCGCCAATCCACCAGGGGAAGGGCATCAGGTCGCCGTTCCAGCCGGAGCCGCCGTTGGGGTGCACGGCGGCCACCTCGCCGACGATGTGGCCGACGTCGTGGTCGAAGCGGTCGAACTCGTCGACGAGGGCGTCGGGCGACCGGTACGGGTGGTAGTCGCCGTAGGTGCCCGTGGGCACGTCGAGGCCGTCGCCGTCGGTCGACGAGCCCGACGCGATGACGGTGATGTCGTCGTACTTGGCCTCGATGGCCTCGATGAAGAGCGGCAGCCGGTACGCCTTGTACGACGTCCAGCCGCCCGGGTAGCCGGCGTACCAGTCCTCGTTGCCCACCTCGACGTAGTTGAGCGTGAACGGCTCCGGGTGTCCGAGGTCGGCGCGGACGGCGCCCCAGGGCGTGTCGACGCCGCCGCGGATGAACTCGATCTCGTCGAGGGCGTCGTCGATGACGGCCTGGAAGTCGGCCTCGTCGACCACGTCGCCGTCGAGCGAGAGCCCCGCCCAGAGCCCGACGACGATGTCGAGCCCCATGTCCTCGGCCCAGTAGAGGTACTCCATGAGGCCCAGGCCGTGCGTCTGCTGGTAGCCCCAGACGCCCTGGAAGCCGGTGCGGTTGCGGAGGGGGCCGAGCGAGTCCTTCCAGTCCCAGAGCGTGTCCTGCGTGAGGCCCTCGAGCATGTTGCCGCCGGGGAAGCGGAGGACGGTCTGAGGTGTCAATACGAGTATGTATACGGGATGAGTTTGGGGGGACGTACCGGGTGGAGGCCCTCGAGGACCTCGGCAATGTCCTTGCGAAGGCCGTTCTTGCGGTTCTTGTAGGTTGGCGGGAAGAGGCTGACAAGGTTGAAGTCGAGAGACCCGTCGGTAGCACCCTGTTTTCGCCCACGGTCAGCATCTGGCTGTGTGCCCGTCTTCGTGCCGCCCGTTCCGTACCTTGGGATCAAACGTAATGGCAAACGTATTGTTGCTGCTCGGCGCATTCTTCCCGGGCACCAGCTCGAACTCGTGCTGCACCCAATCGTCCCTCTTGGCCTTGGACGCCACCTTGACCGACCCAAACACGTCGGCAGTGGCGTTGGACCGCAGCTCGGCGGTGAAGTAGCCCCTGTAGGCGCCGCGCACCCAGAACGAGCCCGTGTACGTCTGGCGCTTCTTGACGTCCATGCCCCAGTAGCCCTCGTTCTGGAGGCCGACGCGCTTGTTCTTCTTGGAGCCGGCGCCGGCGGCCACGCGGACCGAGTAGGGGAGCGCGTCCGAGAGCGGCACGTCCAGGCGGTTGAGCGTCAGGTTGGCACCGTTGACGGAGCGCCAGCCGTCGAGGGACGCCGGGTACTTTGCGCTGTACTGGAAGGCGCGGTTGCGGACGAGCTCGGCGTAGATGCCGCCGTCGCCCGAGTTGTTGATGTCCTGGGGGGTGTTAGTGGGCGAGGAGGATATGCAACAAGACGATTAAAGGGGTTACCTCGTGGAGGAAGCCGTAGAGATACTTTCCAGTGGCATTGCCGCCCGACGACTCGACGGAAATGTCGACGGACGTGGCAGCCGCGAGCTGCAGAGCAGCAGCAGCTGCGAGGAAGACTGACTTGAGGGAGACCATGGCTGTTCCAGAGTGCGTTGTGTCCTACAGAGCGCCCGGTGCCCGCTGCTGAAGAGGCTGGAGGAACTAGGTGTAGCGATGGGAGAGCGCCGTCTACGGCAATATATATACCTGGTTCTGATGGCCAACTCCTCGGACGAAACCACTTCGTGAAGAGCCTCGTCGTCCCCTCTCTCACGATGCGCCCACGCAAGTCACCCAACCTACCTATTCCGCAACGAGGTCATGGCCCGCCCGATGGCTGATTCCCCATTCCGCGCCCCCCCGCGTCGACGGCGAAACTACATTCCATAATAACACCGTCGCATAACATGGCTCCTTCACCGAGGGGCGTCATGCCATCGCAGAACGATGGGCAGTTCGGACCAGGGCGGAATAACCTTCGCGGGGCCCAAGCAAGGGGACCGCATAGTGCCGAGCGAACCTAGTTTACCCGGATCGGAAGAAGGGGATTCGCGCGCATTTGAGAGCCTTGAGAGTTGCGAGATATGCGGGGGAGGAGGAGGAGGAAACGGCCGTGAAGCGGGCCGATGAGGGGGGGGAAAGCATATGCGAACGAGATAGTTTTTACTAGGTATGGAGCAGATTGAACGGTAGCAATTGGGCGCGGCTATAGGGATAGGCATGATCAAGGTTCCTTTGGAGACAGGGGGCGGGAGACGGGGGTTCTTCTGGGGGGGAGAGGCCGAGTCCGATTCGAGCGCTTGGGCGAGCTGGGGACGGGAGACGGGGAGAAGCGGAGAAGGAGGGGGATTGACGGCGGTGACGTGATGGGAGAGGAGGAGGAGGAGAAATGTGAGGGGTTTTGGGATAGAGATAGTCTAAGTAGGAGAGATTGTGTGTCACAAAAGGCGAACATCCCTCAGTAAGGTAGTGAATAGCCTCACATTGTCAAGTTGGGTCGTGAGAGGGTTACTGAAAGGTCGTTGCGGGTGAGCTGCTAAGATGTCCACTACAAGACTTGCCAGGTGAGTTATGGTTGGTGCGGCAAGAAGTTGCTGCGAGAGTCGCTGTGAGTGTTACTGAGCGTTGTTGTGAGCTGAGAGTTGTCCCGAGGTTGTTGGCGAGAGCTGGTGCATTGTGGATTGTGGCGAGTGATTGTGGCTGACGACTTGGCTGACGAATGACTAAGCAGACCCCCTTAACGCACAGCTCCACCCCGCATCAGAACAATTGGCCGCGGATTGCAAAAACTGCGTCCTGATTGGCCGGAGCTGTCACGTTCCGAAGACGTCACCAATGTCTCACTCGAGCTTGTCCAAGCATCAGCACTTTTGAGGCAGGCGCAGGAAGGTGCAGCGGTGGTGGCTGGATGCCTCGGGATGATGTGCTCGCAATCACGAAAACGTGTCCGACCAAGCCAATTCCTGCACCCCCGCGCGACATTGCTCTTTTGCTCAACTGCTGGCCTCAACACAACTCTGTGTACGCGCAATCCAACTCTTCATACTTTGATCAAAAGCGCCAAAAGGGCTCCTCACAAAAAGAGGGTTTCTTCCACTCCGCACCCGCACCGCAGCGATCATGGCCAGCGCAACCGGCATCCCGGACCGGCGATATGACGACGACGACGCCGCCGAGCCCGAGGGCATCGAGCAGCGCGAGACGGAGCCTCTCCTCGGCCGACCCGGCGATGCCGTGCAGGAAGACGGCGTGCCCATGGTCCGGAACCTGGTGCTGGGTACGTAGGCGCGAAGGCCGTCCAAAGCCAACGCCATCCAAAGAAGCCACCCCCCCGCTGACATTTTCCTCGCAGGCACCGGCATCCTCGCGCAGCTGGGCATCGTGCTCCTCGTCGCCCTCGTCTGGGCCAGCGTGCTCAGCAAGCCGCTGATCCTCTTCTCGGGCCACCCGCTCGCCCAGTCGCTCGCCGTGCTCACGCTGGCCCAGTCCATCCTGACGCTGCAGCCCACCCACACGCCCGAGCAGAAGCGCATCGGCCAGCGTCTGCACGCGTCGCTCAACCTCGTGGCCTTGCTGCTGCTGGTCACGGGCGTCACCATCATCGAGTACAACAAGTTTGCGAGCCACGGCGCCCACTTCCACTCCCTGCACGGATACCTGGGCGTCATCGCCTGCGTCCTCCTGCTGCTGCAGTACCTCGTCGGCTTCACCATGTGGGCGGTCCCGTCGCTCTACGGCGGCGAGCACCAGGCCAAGGCCGTCTGGAAGTACCACCGCTACTCCGGCTACCTGGTCTTCCTGCTGCTGCTGGCCACCGTCGTCAGCGCCGTCGACACCGACTACAACAAGGACGTGCTCAAGCTGAAGCTGTGGGCGGTTGGTCTGCTCGCCGTCTTGGTCGTCCTAGGCATCTTCCCTCGGATCCAGAAGCACAAGCTTGGCTTCCCGTCTTCCACCTGAGCCCTGCCCTCGAGTACACGCGGCAGGGACCGCCACTCCCGCATTGCCAAACTTGGTGCAGCCATGATGGCCGTGTAGAGGGTCGGAATTTTGAAAATCCAGCTTGGAAGCTGGGAAGAGTCGGGAAGAATTTGTCTAGCATTCAAGAAGGGACATTGTTTTGGGCCGTGCTTGTCATTCTTTGCGCATTTCCCCTCTGGCGTTGGATGAGTTTGATGCACTACACATTATGTCTCGGCGAGCAGCCCACTGACTCACATTTTACATGTTTGCGATGGATTAGTTGCTGCCTACTTGGTCGGTTAATAGCGAGGCCATTCGATATCAGACGGGAGACACTGGGGATCGGGGGATGGGCCCTCAACATGGTCAACATGGCATCTTTGACCGTTTGAAGCATGGGAAGCATATTGGCACCTACTTATTGTAGTGAATCATGTTGAGAGGCCCTCGCTCCTTGGTAGAAGATTGAATTGGAACTCCCCATCCTTGTTTCCCGCAAACTTACATGTCACGGATACTTGCTGAGATGTAAAGCTTCAACGAGTGCGAGGCTGGCCACATTGTGAACCTTGCCGTCCAGACATATAAATTGTCGATAGTCAAGGCCAGACGCTCCCATCCCTCCTTCCCTCAGCAACTTCCACTCTGAAGCATTTCATCCGCCCCCACGATATTTCATCTACTGCTATCCCCCTTACAACCAACTTCAGATTTGCTATGCTTTACCACTTAGCCGCCGGGGCCTCGCCGCTCCTGGCCGTCCTCGTCTTCTTGCTCAGCCTGCCCCTGTTCAGCCTTCCCTTCGCGTCGGGCGACGAGGTGAGGGAGTACAAGGGTCGCAGGTACTGCACATCGCTGGAATGCATGCGAGTGGCCATGGCCCTGTACGGGTCGATGGCTCGCGACTTGGACAGTGTCGACCCCTGCGAGGACTGGGATAAGTGTGAGCCATGCCAAACACATCTCGCCTCGCCCATAACTGACGTGCTCGTGTCTAGTTGCCTGCGGAAATTACGACAATCAGATGATGCTCGAGACAACCATGGGCGCTGCTGAGGTCGAAGTGAACACAATGTCCATGATGAGAATGTACATTTCGGCATTGCTGGAGAAGGTCGTGGGAAACCCCTGGGATCCCGATGTACGCAACTCCTTTACTCCCCCCCCGCGAGAGCACAGGCTAACGGTAGAACAGCTGTCGGAGCCACGTCCCGAGTCCGCAGACGAGCTGACCTTTAACCGCATGAGGGACTACTACCGGACTTGCATGGACGAGGTCGCCTTGGAGAGGTCGAGACTGAGGCCCCTAAAGAGGATCACGGAGCCCATCCAGAACATGTGGAAGGAGGGAGAGGCTCTCTACGTTCACAAGAAGAAGGTCAAGACCAACGTGCAGCCGCCGGCCGAAGTGCCGTACTCGGACCACACCATGACGGAGACGGACTGGCCGCAGACGGCCAACGCGACGGCCACGCTGGCCAAGTACGGCCTCTGGGCCTTTGTCAAGCTGCAGCCGAAGCAGTCGCTCTTCAACTCGTCCGAGATGAGGATCCGCGTCGAGCCCTACATCAACCCCGGCCTGCCGGACAGGGCCATGTACGCCGAGGAGCGCTACTGGGAGGACTACCGCGCGGCCATCAGCAAGGTCATGAAGAACCTGCACCGGTCGCAGTGGACCGACATGAAGTTCGAGGACGACATCGTCGACGCCATGGCCGCCAGCGTGCTCCAGTTCGAGCACCAGATGTGGAACATTACTCTGCAGGGCGCCGAGATGCAGGCCGACGCGGGCAACGCCGTCGAGTGGACGAGGCAGGAACTCGAGGAGCACATTCCGGACCTGACGGTCCACGGGGCCGTCGAGCTGATGGGGGTCAAGGACCTGGACAAGCTCGACAAGGTCGAAGTCACGCACCCCGAGTACCTGATGAGGCTCAACCACCTCATCACGCGGACGCCGAGAAAGGTTGTCCGCGGCTTCGTGATGCTCAAGGCCTTTCAGCAGACGTACGAGATCATGGACGGCGAGACTATCCATGTGTGGAGGGATCTCCAGAGGAGGATCACGGGCATGGTCAGTATCAACGCAGCTCATGCCGCATACCTTGGCATTCAACAGCTAATACCGCAAATAGAAAAAGTCTCCCGACCTAAAGACCAAGTGCAAGGCGCAGACGTCGAAGCACTTTGGCCCCATCATCGGGTCCATCTTCGTCAACGCAACGGTCGATCCAAAGGCCGGGCCGTACGCCATGACGCTGTTCGACTCGATCCGCGACGTCATGAGCGACACGATGAACGAGACCGAGTGGATGGACGCCGGGACCAAGCAGGTGGCGCTGCAGAAGCTCGCGCAGGCCAAGGCGATGCTGGGCTTCCCCACGAAGTCGCCCAACCTCCTCGACTGGGGCGAGCTCCGGCAGATGTACATGGACGTCCGGGTGGACGCGGGCAACGGCTCGACGACGTGGACGCACGGCGACGACTACCTTGAGATGGAGCGGTGGCACGCGCGCAAGGCCTGGACCGTCGACCTCGCTAACCTGCCTAACCGCAACGTGTGGCAGCTCAACGCGCACGACACGGACTCGTACTACTCGCGGCAGCAGAACCGCGTCGTCATCCCGGCCGGCCTCATGCTCGAGCCCATGTTCCACCCAGGCTTGCCCTCGTACGTCAACTACGGGGCCATGGGCACCGTCATGGCCACGGAGCTCATGCACGGCTTCGACGCGACGGGCGTCACCTTTGCCCCCAACGGCACGCTGGCCCCGTGGATGGGCCGGAGCGCGCGCCCGTGGTTCGACAAGTACGTGCGGTGCTTCTTCGACAAGTACAACGGCAGCGAGGTGACGGGCAACGACGGCGACGAGTTCGTGCTCGACGCGTCGTCGCGGCTCGACGCCATCCTGGCCGACACGCACGGCGTCGACGCCGCCTTCCGGGCCTACAAGGAGGCCGGCCTGCACGACCTGATGATGCCGGGCTTCCACCGCTTCACCGACGACCAGATGTTCTTCCTGTACCGGTCGCTGCCGCACTGCGCCAAGGAGCGCCCGCAGGTGCTGACCAACGAAATGGCGGCGGGCACGGAGCTGCCGGGCCGGCTGCGGTCGTGGCGGCCGCTGCAGGACTCGCTGGAGTGGCACCGGGCCTTCCAGTGCAAGCCCAAGGAGGACGTGTGTCGCGTCTACGGCCCGCAGCTGAGCACCGACGAGTTCTTGTACCAGAACCCCGACATCAAGGCCAAGGTGGACCCGGAGACCAGGGCTCGCTACGAGGAGACCATGGCGGAGCTGGCCAAGAAGCGGAAGGAGGCCAAGGAGAGGGAGGAGAAGGAGAAGGCAGAGGAGGAGAAGGTGAAGGCAGAGGAGGAGGAGGAGAGGGAGAAGGCAGAGGAGGAGAAGGAGAAGGAGGAGAAGAAAAAGGCGGCCGAGGAGAAGGCGGAGAAGGAAAAGGAGGCCAAGGAGAAGGAGGCTGAGGGGAATGAGGCCAAGGAGGCCAATCAGGCCAACCAGGCCAAGGATGAAGACTAGAAAAAGGGCAAGTGTGGTGTTTTGTTAACAATCAAGAATCCGATACCCCAATCCATAGGCCAATGGAGACTATAAAAGTAGTCTACTTAGCCGCGGGGTAAATTGGCCAACAAAAGTCTGGGGACCCATGGCGTCACTCGGCGAGAATTCCATTACTCGATGAGATCGAGCAAACGACTCCTCCCTCGTTCCGATAAGCGCAATTTGTCAGCCGACAACAACGTGCCATCCATTCGTCCCGTGGGGCCCCGACAAATGCCGCCGCCGCCCTCGCGAAGCCTTCTCTGCGTGCGGGCAGCTCCTTGACCACGAGGATTGCATTTTGGTGTTTTGGGATGGAAGAACTTGGTGTTGAGTGAACAAATTCACCAACATGGCCTCTACTCCGTTAGTTGGCCTCTATGATAACACCAACAACAACAACAAGCCCCCCCCCTCAAACCCGCCTATGGACGTCGCTGGACTTCTAGTCTCGTCCGGCCTTCTGGCGCCGCCGGCCGCCGGAATTGGCCGAGCCACCTCCGGCCAACGGCCTTCGGACGCGGATGCCACGAGTAATAATGATGTGATAAGAGATAAGAGACCATGGCTCAAGGGGGCCGGCCAGTTTGTTTAAGTAAGAGTCGGCTGCCACCCCCGACTTTCTCCAAACCGTCCAAAACCTTGTTGCCCGTCGCTCTCGAAACTGAAATCACCTCATTGCTCGTCATGGCTTCTCTTGCGGATGAAATCGAGTATAAGCTCGACTCTGTCGAGGCTTCTTCCCTGAAGCCCGATGAGATTGACCCTGCCTTCCGATCGACATGCATCGGTAAGTCGGCGCAGCTCCCTCCTCGGCATGTACTGTACCCTACAAAACTAACCGACGCTTGTCCTCGCAGATTTGATATCGGGCACCCTGGGGGGCAAGATCCTGGCCTTTTCGGACCAGTGGTTCGCTGAGGCGGCAAACCTCCTGACGCCGACGCCTCCGATCCGCCAGCCGGGGAAGATGGTCTTCACGGGCGCCTGGTACGACGGCTGGGAAACCAGGCGGCACAACTCGGAGCCGTTTGACTGGGTCGTGGTGAGGCTGGGCGTGGCCTCGGGCACCGTCGAGGGCGTCGAGGTGGACACGGCCTTCTTCTCGGGCAACCACGCGCCCGCCATCTCGGTCGAGGGCGTCTTCAGCCAGGACGACGACGAGGTGGCGTCCTGGCAGGGCGGCCGCGGCAAGTGGGAGACGATCCTGGACGTGCGGGAGTGCGGCCCTTCGCGGCGGTTCGGCTGGCGGCTGGCGGCGCCGACGGGCAAGCGGTACACGCACGTGAGGCTCAACATGTACCCGGACGGCGGCATCGCGCGGTTCCGGCTGTTCGGGCACGCGGTGCCCGTGTTCCCGGCCGACGCCGCCGCGGAGCTGGACCTGGCGGCGGCGCAAAACGGCGGCGTGGCCGTGTCCTGCAGCGACCAGCACTTTGGCACCAGGGACAACCTGCTGCTGCCCGGGCGCGGCAAGGACATGGGCGACGGGTGGGAGACGGCGCGGTCGCGGTCCAAGGGCCACGTCGACTGGGCCGTCGTCAAGCTGGGGGCGCCGGCCCACGTCGCGCGCTTCGTCGTCGACACGGCGCACTTCCGCGGCAACTTCCCGCAGCGCGTCGCCGTCGAGGCCATCGCGTGGACGGGCCCCGGGGACCCGGCCGCCGACGCCGAGGGCTGGGTCGAGGCCGTGGCCCCGAGCAAGACGGGGCCCGACAGGGAGCACGAGTTTGCCAGCTCGGCGACGGATTTGGCGGCGACTCACGTCAAGCTCATCGTGATTCCCGACGGCGGAGTCAAGAGGCTGAGGGCGTACGGGAGGCGGGTGGTGTAGGTCACCACTCAGCTGCGGCCTCTACAGGTGCCTCGAAGGGTGGAAGCTGGTGGATTGTTGGGTTGGCAGTGAAGAAACGAGCAAAACGTCCATGAATAAAATAACCAATTCCTCCAGTGCATCGCAACCTGTCCTTTCGTCTGCTGCCGTCATCAATCCCAAACCAGCCGTGTCAGATTTAATCTCGACGACACAAACATGTTTAAGGCTGTGCCACCATTAGAGAGGTACCTGCCCAAGGTGCTAGAAGCTGAGCGGGCAGTAATAAGTGTCGCACCTGCCGTGTCCGAACGCTGCGGAGGGCACGGGCCATGGTAATCCCAACAAGGGAGGCGCCAGTGAGCCAGCTCCTTCAGGCTCCGAGTCCAGGTTCCAACTCCGGATCAGACAAGAGGGTTATCCACCACCTCCACCTCGCACCATATCAATACAGCAACCGTCCTTTCTTGCGGCCTCTTCCCTTTCGATATCGACCTCTTCTCTACCGCGCAACCCTCCCTCGCCCTCTCGCGACTGCGCCGATTCTTCCGCATCCGCGAACCAACCCAACCCCCCCCCATGCGCTAGATCTGGTCCCTGGCTGTGCCCCTCCTTCCATCATCATGGATATTGGGGATGCCGTCGGCCCCGAGGCCGGTCAGAAGCCCCGCGTCCTTCCTCACGACCTCCCGACGTCGCTCGACGACCGCCGACACGCCCCGGTCGATCTTGTTCCCGAGACGGAGATGTACGATGGCTGGCAAGGTTCGTCCCGTCCCCCGTCGCGGGCCAGACAACCACTGACGTAGCCCGTGTGTGTTCCAGGCCAGTCCCAGTTCCTGACGACGCCCGCCCTCGCGAAGCCCCTCAACTTTGGCAACCTTTCGCTCAATGACAACGACTTTGGCGACGACGTTACCAAGGGGCCCGTGGACAGCGACACCCGATTGATGGAGATGCTGGCCGCCCAGGCCGCCCACCAGGCCGGTCCCGCCTTTGAGGACGAGGACGACATCGCCAACAGCCAGGAGCTGTCGGACGCCGAGAAGAAGGAGAAGCTGCAAAAGGCCCTCAACATGGCCGCGAGCAACGGCGAGGTTGAGAGGATTCGGAGGCTCCTCGACGGCAACGCAAAGGCCTACATCGACATCAACGCCGAGGACGAGGACGGAACTCCTCCACTTATATATGCCAGCTGCTTCGTCAGTCTCTCGGCTCGTTGGTCCCATGGAAATGCTAACTAGAATACAGGGCCATGAGGTTGTGGTTCATTCACTCATCGACGCCGGCGCCGATGTCAACAAGCAAGACCGAAATCAATGGACAGCTCTGATGTGGGCCATGACGAATCGTCACAAGGGCATCGCGAAACTTCTCCTCGATAACAACGCATCTTCCGACCAGAAAACGTCATCCGGACGTACAGCCTTCGATTTCGTGCCCCCCGACAGCGAGATGTCGTTTTACCTCCACGACAATGGCTACAACATTGGCAACGCGGGCGTCACGGATGACTTCTATAGCCCTGGCTTCTCGCAGGACCGGTTCGAGGAAGAGCTGGCCGAAAACGACTTGCGACGGCGGCTGATGATGGAAAGCGCCCGAGACCTCGAGGTCGATTTGGGCAACGTGGGTATGGACGACACCCCAGAGGTATGCGCCACGGCCCTGATCCACTCCTTGGTGCGTTTGCTGATGTTCGCAGCCCGTGGACGAGTTTGAGGAGGAGCAGCAAGAGTTCGACTGGGGCCGGTGCTTGCACGACCAGATGTTCGTTTTCCAAGAGCACGAACTGGATCGTATACTGGACATCATCATCACCAGGATGACGCCCCAGCGGTCGCCGTCTCAAAAACCCGTGCCTGCCAACATGATATTCCTGAGCGCGAGATATGCGCATTACCATTCGAGCCCAGAACTGCTGGAGCGACTCCTCGTCTCGGCCATGGACCTGATAAACGACGTGGTGGAGGACAGCCAGTGGGACATGACGATACTGGCTTTCTGGATCTCCAACGCGACCCTGTTGCTCCATTATCTGAAGAAGGATGCCGGCTTGGTCGAAGCCACGTCCGAGTTCCAAGCCCAGCTCGCCGAGTTGATCAACGAAATCTTCATCTTGATCGTCAGGGATGCCGAGCGACGTCTGGACAAGGTGTTGGACGTGGCGATGCTCGATCACGAGACCATTCCCGGGTTCGAGGATATCACATTTCAAAACGAGTGGAAACTGTTCAAGCGCAAGGCCCAGGTGAAGGAAGAGCCCCCGGAGAAGCGATTCCGCCCGCCGTCGCCCAAGCAGCGAGCAAAGCCGGCGCCACGAAACATCACATCCCTTCTCTCGTCCACCTTGTTCGTGCTGGACCTATACGACATCCACTCGGTGATTACGACGCAGATCATCTCGCAGCTGCTCTATTGGATTGGAGCAGAACTCTTCAACCGTGTCATGTCCAACCGCAAGTACTTGGCGAGAACCAAGGCCATGCAGATCCGCATGAACATTTCAATACTCGAGGACTGGGCCCGCACCAACAACAGACAGGCCGAGCATTTCGAGGGGGGAGAGACGCGATCATCGGGCGAGACTACGATGGAGGCTTCCCGGAGACACCTGGCACCCGTAATTCAACTACTGCAATGGCTCCAGTGCTTCTCGTCGTTGGACGCGGATGATCTGGGGGCGTTGGTGGCAACACTCCAACAGCTGAAGAGAGTCAGTCCACAACAGCTCATACACTCGGCCAACCACTACCGACCGGAGGTGGGCGAAAAGGGTCTGCCAAAGAGCGCGCTGAAATACCTCATCAACGTGCAAAAAGAGGCAGCGCTCAAGCGAGAGCGGCGGCGCAGTGGTATGGTCTCACCGCTGCCAAAGTCGGGTCAGGACAGCAGCCCGGTCACGCCGGTCAAGAGTCGGTCGAATGGCAACGGGCTGGAGACGCCCGTGTCGAGCCCTCCGCAAGACGACTACTCGGATGACGACGACGACGCGCCCAAGCACCTCCTCCTCGACCCAGCGCTGATGCTGCCCTTTACGCTACCCTCGGTAACAGATATGCTGGTTTCATACGGAGCCGGGTTCGGGGGCCTGAACCGCGAACGGGAGCGGAAATACATTCCTACGGTGCCGCCCGAGTTCCTCGAGAAGCTCGAGGTGAGCGGAGGGCAGAAGGGACCCATGTTCAGAGAGGCGGACTGGGAGAACGAGGAGGTCTGAGGAGGGACGTGGACGGTGGCCCTGGAAGGTTACCCGAACGGGAAGTCTGGACAGATGGCAAATGCAAACCAAAAAACCAGGGGGGGCGCTGGCATGCAGGCTCCAACGGCCGGAAGCCGACGCGCTGTCACGGGCAAGCCAAGAGAAAGGCCTTGTGCGAGGCGAAGGCGCAAAGCACATGACGGCCAGGCAGGCAGGGTAGGCAGGCAGACGGAGGATGCGGCGAGCCTGAAAATTTTCCAATGCAAGCTGCAAGGGACCGAGACATTGACAGGAGTGACATGCGAGCGCGAAAGACTACAAAAAGGGGCGGGGGGGAACACGGCAGCGCTTCGCTCGACGAAGGTGTGGAAGGCAAGCGAGATGTTAGGTAGCGTTGAGATTGAATAACTCGGCACGAGCGACTTGTACGAAGAATTGGGCGAAAAGGGGGGGGGGCTGTACGATGGATGTATTGTATGATGTATTGTTATGAATGATTACGGATAGGGGGGCCGGGTGATGCCATTCCCAGATGCCAACTCGGACCCTGCTGCAAGCCCCTGAGGAGGGCGAGTCGCCTCCCGGGCTCCGGGGGACACGGCTGACGATGGCGGCGAAGAAGCTTCTTTTGGGTCTGGCCTTGACGCAGCCGTGGCTCGTTCACGAGGGGCTCATTTCATAACATGCACTCGAGACGAGCAAATATTGGCACTCTTTTTTTCCTTTTCCTGCGTGTTTCCACTTGGTGTCGACGGTGGACGGACGCGAGGTCCTTTTTTTCTTCTTCTTCTTCTTCTTTCGCTCCCTTAGGGCCGCCAATGCATGCACTCAACAGTTGGCGTGTTGCGGTTGGAGCGTGATCCACGTCCTTCTCATGGTCTAGTACTGCAGTCGTGGAAAGGCGAGACTTGGGTGTATTTTTCCCAGTTCGTTCCCCCCCTTGGGGGCTGGGCAGTTCGAGTCCCGAGTTTCGTTCGCCTCCCCATTCGTTCGCTCGCTCGCTCGCTCGCTTGTTTTTGTTCCGGGAAGTGCCAGTGTGTTTCCCAAGGGGCTGGGAAGAACCACAAGAGCAAAATGAGGGACCCGAACCCCGACTCCCATCTCACCGCATCTCTCTCTCTCTCTCTCAGTCTTCCTCCCTTTTTTCTTCCTTCTTTCCTCGTTCCCGGGGCCCTCCGCTCCACCGCCACGCGATGATGGGTGGGATGAACCGGGGGTGGGACGGAGGTGGCGCCCAATGGAATTTGTCGTGACTCCTTGGGAGGTTGGATGCGTTGGCGCCGAGATGCCACGTCAAAGCAGAAAAATAAAGAATAAAAATAATCATTGAAAGATGGCTTTCCCTCTTCTGTTCGAGATACTGCTGTTGTTGTTATTGTTATTGTTTGAGAGACAGGCGACCGAGTCTAGTTTGCAGAGGACACCCCCTTGTAAGTCATCATGGTGGGAATCGCACACCAGATGCATGCCGTTTGCACATTGCAATGAAGGCTTGACGTGACCGATGAGGGTTTTTTTTTTTTTTTTTTTTTGTTCCCTTGCACAGGATCGCACTGCACATTCGACCCTTTCTTTTTTCGCTTGTCATAATCTGGGAACCCCGGTCTTTGTCGGGCAATTCCTACTCGATCGGAGGGGGGGCTGGCGGGAGAGGGCTGAACCTGGAGTTCTGGACTTTTCCATGGATTTTTCCTTTTTCCCCTCCATTTCCCATGTCGACACTGATTTTGTGTGTCCGATATCCGTCTTTTCGGTCAGGATGCTCGTGTGTTTAGGGTAGCCCCCAATTGCCTTTTCTTTCCCCTAGCGATTCCTGTGTAATGCGCACTCCATGACGAGACGTGATGATGCCGTGACGTGTGAGATTGGTTGGTTTGCGACGCTGCCGTAGAACTCGCCCTCCACGACACTCAAAAACACGACACCATGACGAAGTACACCAGGCGGTTGCGAGACGGGCCGGCTGAACGTTGTTCTCCAATGCGCTGCCGTGCCTGGTGCCTCACTGGCTCTTCGTCCACTTCGCCCCTGCGCGAACCGACCCTTACTTGCTGGGGGACATGATCTACCCAGAGCTGTTCTTGTCCTCAGCGCCCAGCAGCCTGGGCGAATACCGCACCTGAGAGCTGGTCCCTGTCATCGTCGGGCCCAGCCTTGCCCGGGGGAGGGGTACATTTGTCCATGGAGAGAACTGGAGGGCTCTCGCCAACCTCAATCAACCTAAAAGATTGGACTTGTTGATCAATATACATAAATTGTCGACGGCGGGAACTCCAGAATTCCCCAGCCAGAAGCCCTCCCGTAATTGCGCTGCCGATACACGAGCGGACCTGCATGTAGAAGAAGGGTCTCCCGTGTATAGACGACGGAGCAGGTGGGGGACGGGCTCAAGACTCAACACGTCGAGGCTGCTTCCAGGAAGATGCCGACGCGGAGCAAAGGACTCAGCACAATGACCAAGAAGATTCAACAGCATAGGGAGGGAATTGATCTCTGCTGAGACGGGCACATATGCCGGTCGTCGACGAGGTTAGGCTTGTGAGGCGGACTGGAATGGGCGAATGGAGGAGCTGCCTCGAGGCAGAGGGAAAACAAAGAGGATTCGGTTCGTTGTCTCTCCACGAGCTGCGCCCTGTCCACATCATCCATGCCGCAAGTGCAAAGTACAGGCTCGACATGCGGCCTCGTAAACATGACACGCAGCCAAGTGAGGAAGACGTGGTCTGACCCCGCGCAGCATCGGGGCAAGCAGATTGCAAAGGCACGATCCGATAATGCATTGCGTCCCTTTGCTTGCTTCTTCTCGCCATTGTCGTCTGCCCGGACTGCTCCCCCAGCCTGCTCGTTTATTCCCATTAGCACATGCTCTATCCACGACGAAATGTGTGTCTGTGTGGTCGAGATGGTGTGCTGAGCTGCGGGTACCTTGCAGACCATCCAACCCTGCCGTCCTTGGCCGCATCTGCGGTCCCTCCCTCTGCCTCTCGCCCGTCGTGATAGGTCGGGAAGTCGAGCCCTGGCATTCCCGGGCGGGTCCGTGAAGCTTGATGAGGACGGGGAAGGACATGTCAAAGCCTGAGTCCAACGCCTCGTGTGCGGGAGGCAAACGCCAAGACAGACCCGGACACGGCAGCCTAAGACAAGGCGGCATAACCTTAGCCTTTGCAATTGAGCCGACGCCAGAAGAAAGCAACGGGGTGAGGCCGAGACAATTGACGGCAACAAACAGAGTCATTGGCTGGGAACGAAGCAAACATGGCGGCGGCCCGCCTCGTCGGCCTCCCTCCGGCCTCGTTGGCCGCTGCCGTCGATGCGACCGGCTGAGAAATCTCTGCTCTCTCTCTCCCTTGCAGCAACCGAGCAAAGGCGTCTTGGTCCGACGGCAATTGTGTGCTGGGCTCGCCCACACCAAGAACTCCCAAACGACGCCAATGCCACGGCCTGCGAGGTCTGGTGAGGTGGTGTTTGACTTTTACGTGCCCTGCATTTCCGTCCGTCCCTCCGTTCCGGTCCGTCCAGTGACTGTCGAGACCGAGATCGGTAGCATCTGCGACGTGTTCCTGCGTGATGCTCGTCCATCTTGAGCGAAATCTACCGTCCCCTTTGATTTGCTCCCCCCTTATTCTTCCCCTTTCAGGTTCAGGCACCTTGACCTGGTTGGGTGCCCATGCGTTCCTGGCGCAGTGCGCTGTGCTGTGCTGTATCGTACTGCACGATGCTGTGTCGTGTGTCGTGTCCAATCCTGCCCAACTGGCCGTGTGGGGTGTTTGGGGTTGTGTAGTACCGACCGAGGAGCCCGGGCATGGCTGCAAAGTACCCATGGGCAGGCGGCAGAGGCAAATGCCTCTCTCCTCGCCTGATCTGATGGGCACTGTACCTGAGGGCACGCCAGGCCGGGGTTGGTTGTGGGTGCGTGCATCGATGTGTTGTTAACTCGCACCAGCTCTGCGAGGCTGTCACCCAATGGCACATGGCCTTGCGGGCCCTTCCTCCTCCCTGGCGGTATGCGGCCGTGAATGAAGGAGTGCGGTGAGAGGAGGGAGGATCAGGACCTTCATCGAGGCCAGGGCCGTCGTCCCAAGTATGGGGTCACCAGGTATCGTGCGTTTGGGCGGTGGATAGATGCGTACATCTGGATGCCGCGTGTGTATCAAACGACTTTGGCTTGTGAGAGTATTCACCGTCTCGTCGGGTGCCGCACGCTCGTCTCCGGAAGCTGCAACTTCCAGCGGCCGAGTCGGAAGGGCGACCGCCTCGGTCGACGCCAAGCCCCTGTCGAGGGAGGATGATGTGGCTGCTGCTGATGGGCACGTCTCTCTCTCGGGTGTCTCTGGTGTCTGATGTCTCTCGTCTCGCCTCTCTGTTCGCTCTCCACTGACGGGACCGGGACGGACGGGGTCGGTCGGGGGGGGACATGGGGTGGCCGGCCTGCGACTTGTCAATTGGCATCCTGGGAGGACCTAGCGATTTAGTGGGAAAAAAGAGAAGAAAAAAATTCAAGGGAGAATTCAAGGCGCGCGCACACATGCATCGATAGTACAGCATGCATCGCGCTTTGAAGTTAGTTTGTCGAGCAATTTGGTATATGTATAACCGTCTCTCATGGGCCGCGCCCTCTTGGCTCTTGCTTGAGTTTTGTCTCTCCACCACTTTTCATCCTTTGTTGGCCTGCACCTTCCTCTTCACCCTCCTTCCTGGGTTTTTGGTCCTCGGTTCTTTCCTCTCGGCTGTTTCCTCTTGCCTCTTGCCTCTTGCCTCTTGCCTCGTTTGGTTTTGGGTCTTTCTTGCTCAGTCCGCTTTCCCCAATTCTGCAGAGTTCAATGTTCGACTTGCTTCGCTTCGCCGACTTTCATCTACTTCTCGGCCCTCACCGCCAACCCCTCAACCCTTATCGACCAGCCTCAAATTACCTTGTCTCATCCCGCCCGGACGCTCCCTATTCGCATTCTCGCCTCCCGTGAACACCTCGACAGGAAGTCTTGTCTAGGAACCATTCACGCCCCGATCCAGAAAGGAACCCTCTTCCTTCGGACTCTGTCCCTCCTGGATCCTACCAGACTCGTCTTATCGATAACCCTCCGCGGCACACTTCGATTTCGACGTTTCTCGACTTTTCGTCTCCAGTTCCGAGACCCTAGCGGCTTTGTCGCATTCCTGTCTTGGCCGTCTTCATTCGTGGCTATCCCAACCACTACCGGGGTCTCCCACTTACACGAGCTACACCAAACGCCTCGTTCGATAACCATCAACGACTCCAACACAAAGTCCATTCTCGTTCAAGGGAGGAGGAAATTTTTTCGTCAAAAGGATTTCATCCCTTGAATCAGCTGTGCGTCACCGCGTCCGCCAACACTCCCACTCATCTTGGCTCCAATTTATTCGGCAAGGGCACCTCGCCCAACAACGCCCTGAACATCCTGGCTCGCCAACATTGATACGACGCCAAAAATTGCGACAACCGCCTCATACCTGACGGTACGGTCATGTTGCCAACCAAGCTGCCCAACTCGCGCCGGGGAAACCCTTCAGCGGTACGCAGATCGACCTTTGGTACAGACGCTGGCCTAGTGGCCCTGCGATACGAAAAGACGGTGCAGGCAGAGCCTCCCATCCCCGTCGTGTCTCGAAATTCATTGCGATCCTCGCGAAGGCCATCAACATCATCGGCCTCTTCTCACCACTCCCACCACCACCACCCCATTGTCATCGCTCCTCCGACCGGCGTTGCGCCACCCGCCGAGGAGCATCCAGCCTTCCGCACCTCGCCTTCGTCCTCGCTCCGAACCTCGCCCGTCATTGTCGAGGAGTGGAAGCGAGACTCCGGAGTTGCACGAACCAATTCGACGTCGAACTCGACCATCCACGAAGAGGACGACGAAGACGAGTGTCTTGACGAGCCCGTGTGCAACCAGCCCTGCAAGCAGGCGAGCTCAGCAACCCTGGTCACGTCCCAGCTGAACGACCCATATTTCGACGAGAATAGCATCACGGCTGCGTTGACGTCCGTGTCGAGCAACTCGTCCATCGTGTCCGACGCTCGCTGCACCACGCAGTCGCCCAAGTCCCACTCGCCTGCTGCGACAACACCGTGCCCCATTCCCTCGTTGGCGGCCAAGGAAGCGGCATTCAAAACGCCAAAGGTCCCGGGCACATCGTCGCAATCGACGGCTGCCACTCCAGCCAGCTCTTCCGAGTCGACGCCGCGATCTTCGTTTTCATCTTCTCCCCGCAGACTCATGAAAGGCCTCAGCCTGCGACCGGGGTCGACCTTCAGGACACCAAGCCTCACCCAGGTCCTAGCACCCATGCAACCCCTGTGGAGGGGCTCGGAGCCCCAATCGTCGGCCGAGGGCGCTGATGGTACAGAGGGCTCAGGGGCCCGGATTGCCACAGCGGCCTCCACCAAGGCCACCACCGCCAGCGCCCCCGGCATTTCACCGTCCGCTAGCACCGCGCCCGCGACTGAGGCTTCTACTACCGCGACGGCTACCGCCACCACGGGGCCAAAGCTCTTCAGGTATTCCCACAAGCACAAGGCCACGCTATCGTCGTCCTCCCCCAAGTCGGTCTCCCGCTTCTGGCACAGACGTGATTCCTCCTCCACATCGACTGCCACCCGCTCATCTGACCTGCAACCCTTTGTCCCCATCGACGTGTCCATCCCCTGCGATAGCCTCCTCGACGATGATTATTTCCTGAGCTCCGTGTCCTTTTCCAAGCGCGGCAGCATCATGTTAAGCAACGACGCGCCGGCAATCGTCGCCAACACCTCAGTCCCCGAATCGACAAATACCCCGACCAACGGCCATGAACGCGCTCCCACCACTCCCACGACCCCCGCCTCTCAATCGCAAGCGCGCCCGAGCAGCGACACGGTCGACACCGACGACGACCTGAAGAAGAATTATACTGTGCCCAAGGGCTTTATGTCGCCCCCCGACATTCGCGTCTTGGCCGCCGACGTGGAGAAGGAATCTCAAAAGGTGAGATCGCTCTATGATGTTGGCGATAGCCCCTACGGCGAGCCTGGCTCTCGACGCTCGTACTGCGAGCGCCTTGAGCCGACTCCCGAAGCGCCGTCGGAGGATAACGACAATGTCCCGTATGGTTTCCTTGCTGTCCCGTCATCGCATCTCCGTACTTGAACTTCAATGCTAACGTGGCGTCCTTTGTCTGTAGCGAACCCGCAAGTCCAGCACCCGCTCCCGCTTTTGGAAGTTCCTCGTCCCTTCACTACGATCGACCGCGGTCGCAGCTTGAATGCAATGATGGCCTGGAAGACTGGAATGACCTAGAGGGCGCGCGCATCGACCGATACGGTTTTATAACCCTACCGCCACCCCCGAGCCTGAGGACGGGAGCACCTGCAGAAGTCAGGTCCCTCCCCGGCTCACCTAGGAAGAAGCGCAGCGTCCTCGTGAAGCGAGACGTGACAGGCCTCTCGGTGCATTACAACAGCGACCGACAGACTCCCACGAGGAAGCTGTCGGCTCGCTCGCTCAACACCCAGGCATCCGAACTGTCGGCGTCGCCATCGCTTCGGTCATCTCGATCGGTCATTCGCCAGGCCAGCAACCTACTGCCGCACAATCGTGATCGGCGGTGGATGGATGAGGCTGGGGAGATGCTCAACACGTCGCCCAGCCTGCAGGATATTGTGGAGGAAGCCAAAACCAGTAGGCTCAACGACGTTATGAAACGCAAGGAATGGGAACGATCAGAAAAATGGAGGAAAATGGCAAAGGTCGTCTGCAAGGGCGGCCAGGGCCAAGGAATGGAGTTCGAGTTCGACGTGGAGAACCCGAAACTCATCGAGAGAACATGGAAAGGAATTCCCGACCGATGGCGAGCAGCCGCTTGGTGGTCGTTTCTCGCTGCGAGCGCCAGATCTCGCAAAGACTTTGCCTCCGAGGAGGAGATCATTACAGCCTTTCACAAGCTTCAGTTGCGAAGCTCCCCAGACGATGTTCAGATCGACCTGGACGTTCCCCGGACCATCAGCCGGCACATCATGTTTCGGCGACGGTACCGAGGAGGGCAGCGGCTCATGTTCCGCGTCCTCCACGCCATCTCCATATACTTTCCGGAGACGGGCTACGTCCAGGGGATGGCATCTCTGGTGGCGACGCTACTGTGCTATTTTGACGAGGAGAAGTGTTTTGTCATGCTCGTGCGCATGTGGCAGTACCGTGGGCTCTGTCGACTCTACCGGCCGGGATTCGAAGAGCTCATGACGGCCATGAAGGATTTCAACGACAACTGGCTCAACAAGGACGTTGCGAAGAAGCTGGAAGAGTTGAGCATCGACACTACGGCATACGGGACCCGATGGTACCTGACGCTGTTTAACTTGTCGATCCCTTTTGCAGCGCAACTGCGCGTGTGGGACGTGTTCCTGTTGTTCGGGGACCGGTCGTCTCACGGCGCGTCCGGATCAGAGCCAGTCGAGTCGGCAGCAACAGACCAACCGAGAGAGGGCGAGTACGACGTGCTGCACGCTACAAGTGCGGCGCTCGCCGAAGCCCTCCGGGAGGTGATTGTCGACTCTGACTTTGAAAACGCCATGAAAGCATTGACATCGCCCATCCAAATCAAGGACGAAGATCTCCTCTTGAAGGTGATGAAGGCAGAGTGGAAGACGCATCACAGCAAGAAGAAGGCCTAGCAAGCGTTCCTGTCATCTATTACACCCTGACGGGCACGATATTTTCTTTTGTCGACTTTTCTCGTTGTTCGGCAACGACGACGACACAAACACAACATGCAGGGAACGGCTTTCCCAGCAAGCCCCCCTACACACACTCATTTACCCTTTCATTTGTCCATTTTCTTTTGTTCACACTACGATACCCCCTTGATTTACCCCGATCCTCACCTTACCACGAGGAACCCACGCCTAGACAGGTACCATTTCCTTTTTTGTCGTTAGTTGGCTCCACGCCACATTATGAGAGGGAGAGAGAGAGGGACGGAGCTGTTAACATGTTTTCTTTGTTGGGCTGTTTAGCGTTTGGGGCCATGGATCATAATTCTATATACCCCTTTCCTGGCATCATGATTTATTTTGTTACCCCGGGATTTCTTATGTTTGGGAGTTCTTTGCGACCTGGAATGAGACGATGCATGGCGAACACGGCCGCATCAACGTACAGAGACGAACGGGAGTCGGGCATGTGATGATTGATAGGGGTCAAAAATACCCCGGGAGGGATGGACATGGACTGTCGAGCAAGAGTCGAGGAGCATCTTCTGTGTATAGCCCACCTCATGTTTGAACTTAATGCAACCAAAAGCCGTGGCTCGACTCATCAACCAAGGGTGCCATTGTCCCTCTCAGTGAAGTTGACAAGTCATATTTGTCGGGCGAAACGGTTACCTCTTTTGGCCTCCCCCCCCAGGTCCATGACTGAGGAATTGCTGCACACCGACGCCGCCTCTCTTTTCCTTTTCCTTCATCGTCACGGTAGCACGCTCTTATTTGGGGGAGGTAATCGGACCACATCACCGTTGCATTGGGATCGTTCCATTGCAGCAGTTGCACTCGCATCCCATACGGTCAGCGTTCCCGCTTTCCCAACGCAAGGAGCAGGGTCTCTTTTGTATGCAGGAAACTTATCATGTGTGGGATCGAGGGGACTGGGGAGGGAGGAGTGTCTCTAAATGGGACGGAGTTTTTTTCTGTTCTTTTCTTCTTTCTCCCGTGCAAGTGACTTGGCTGTTGCATCCGTGGCACACGGGACGGCAGCTAATGGACTAACGTGCCCTTGAAAATAATATATAAAACAGATTGTGAAACCTTTTTGACCTGCCCAGGGCCTCCCAGCTAACCCAGCTTCCCTGCAGGCAATCTCTATCATAGTCCCTTTTGTTCCCATGATGCCCAGTCCCCTTCCGTCGGAGCCATGTTTCCAACCCTTTAACTTGCTTCCCCGTCCCGAATAAACTCCCCTCTGTAGATAAAGATACTAAGTACTAGTCGTAGTAATATGTATAGAGAAAGGATACCTTCCTTTCCCAACTGACCCCGTTCTAACCCTCCCCCCTCTTATTAAATCATGATGCCAAAATATGCGCCCACGGTCCGCCGTCTCTAACCTTATGAAAGAGGCCAAGTGGAAATACCCAAAAAATAATAATGAGACAGAATAGATTCTCGATCCCTCAGTCATCGACGCTCTCACCACTTGGTTCGAGGAATTGTTGACAAGTTCGAGTATGCTTCGTATGCATTCGCTCTATTCCATATTAGCACCCGTGGTGCGCGGGGCTAGGTAATTAGGAGGCGGCGGGAGATGAAATTGCGCACTCTAGGTGTCCCGGCCCTCCCCTGCATCGTCACGCGACGAGGGCGCCGTCCTCTCAACTTCGTCGCGTGCCTGAGCCGGGGAAGCTCTTGGAGGCGTGGATTGGTGTCGTCGACCCTCGCCCTCCTCCCTCGATGACGGTCCGGGGTCCCCCGACAGCATCGACGACACCGACGGCTTCTGCGCTTCGCTGCGTTCGCCTGCCACGGGTTCCGACACGGTGCCCAGCGCCGACCCCGGCCTGGGTCCCTCTTCTTCTTCCGCTCCCACTCCCTGCCTGAGGCTCCGTATCGGTGACATGGGGCGCATAGTCCCCCCGAAGCTCTCTCTACGGGCTCGCCCGAGGCCGGAGGATCGAAACGGTGAGAGGTCGCTCTGTTGACGCGTGTGTCTGTGGCGTCCGCGTTGACTCGGTGGAATCGATAGGCTGCTTGGGGGATACGGCGGCGGCGATCGAGCTCGGAACTCCCCTCGAGGGGGAGAGGGAGCAGGTTGATGCTGCCCCGTGGCCTTACGTTTTCGAGGAGTCTCCCCTATCACCACAGTGCCACGTTAGCCTACAGAGAATCTCGCTTTCTCTTGGTCTTGGACGAACCCGAAGGGCTTCCCGGTCGGTTCGAGCCGCCACCGGCCTGTGTCGTCGGTGGCTGCCAATGGTGGAAGTAGATGGAAGGGCTGGCCTGAGGCTCCTGTTGCATCGGCGGTTGAGGATGGTGCAGCTGCAACTGCGGATGCGGTGCCATCGCTGCAGGGTTTACACCTAGGGCTCCGGGAGGCGCCACGTTGGTGTTGAGGCTCGGGAGGTTGATCAACGGGCGTCCTCCGGCCGCGCCCACCGTCTGCCCCCTGGGCCTCGAGGGCGACACGGGATGCCCATATCCTGCCGGAGGAGGCGCCCCCGGCTGGAACCCCCATCCTCCCCATTGAGCCGGGGCGGGCGGTGGCGCTTCTCGATGGTGTTCCTGAGGCGCGACTCCTTGGGGAGGCATGATCGCCCGCGGGTTTTGAGAGGGAGGCAGGAACTGCTGCGCCCACTCCAAAACGCCTGGCGGAAGGGCGTTCCCGCCGCTCATGCCGGCGAAGACGAGCGGCACCATTGCCGGGGGAATGCCGCTCGACAACAATGTCCGCAGCATCTCCATCTCGACCTTGCGCTGCTCCAACCGCAACGTCTCTTGCCGCGTACGCTCCTCCTCCTGTTTTCTCTTGTCCTCCTCCGCCCTGGCCTGGAGCCAATGCCTCATCGACTCTTCGGCGCCCTGCCATTGCTGAGGGGGGGCCGGGAGCTGCTGGCCCCAGGGGTCTCCGGGTCTCTGCTGGTGAGTAGGGCCCAGCGAAGGGGGCGGCGGAGGATGCGGCGGCGGCGCGTGGTGCTGGGGCGGAGGAACACCAGAGCTGGGAGGAGGCTGCTGAGGAGGAAGAGTCATGGCCGCCGGAGGAGGCAGGCCACGGTGAGGTGCCGACATGGGCGGGGCTTGCGCTTGCGGGCTGTGGCTCCGATAGCTATGCGGGAGTGACTTTTGGATGGCCTCTTTGGCGGTCAAGGGGGGGGAAGATCGAGAAGTCGAAGGCGGAGTCGGCAGGTCATGGACGGACTTATAGCCGTAGGTTGGTGGCTGCTTGACGGTGAGCATCGTTGTATGGCAGCTGCGAGGGCTACACCAGCGAGGGCATGAGTGGCGAGCGGGAATTATTCTTTATTTTGAGTGGTGAAGAGTAAGGTAGGTACCGTCGAGGAGGGTTTGTTGTTTGGCAATGGAGGGGGAGGTGAGGACGGCTTTTGGTGTGTGTGTGGAGGGGTTGGAGGCGCTCCAGGCTGACTCTGCGCCGATAGCAAGCGGGTTTGAACGAGTCGAACGATGGAGGATGGGAAATGGCATACAAGGGAATAGAGTCAGGTGAGGGCTGATATGTATATATAAGGGACAGGACAGGACGGGGGAAGGAGGTCGGAGAAGGAGCGAAAGAAGGAAACGAAAGAAACGAAACAAGGGACAACGGGATGGGAAAGGGAACGGGAAACAAGCGGGTTCAGAGGTAAGGGAAGGGGATGGCATACGAGGTGGATGCGGATGCAAGCTTTGTAACTTATAAGACGACTGGATGCAAGCTGGATGTGACGGGCCAGCTCCAGAGTTGTGGCGGTCGAGACGGGGCGGGGCAGATGGAACCAGTTGACAAGGCCAAGCTCATTTCATGGATGCCTCTACCAACTCTGCCACATGGCACCGGGACATGAGCGAGGAGGAGGGAAGGGCGAAGCCACACGAGGCGAAGGGCGGCGACGGGCGGCGGGAGGAGGATGGATTTAGCAGGGCGAGGCGAGAGAAGAGCAGAGCAGAAGCTGTGGCAGAAGTTGTGGCAGAAGCTGTGGCAGACTCGCCGGCTCCCAGAGAGGTTGGTGGCAGGAACCAAGTGGCACGCACACCTTTAGGCCTAGCACCTCACGCACCCTCACGCCTCGGATCAGTGGTGTAGATCCAGACACTCAAGGCACCCTCCACCCCCAACGCAGGTACCGCCCGGCCTGTATATAAGGCCTTGCCGATGGGGGAATGCAGGCCTGGCCCGGAATGGTCCAAGGGGAAGGGGGGCCCGGAGCTCTGATCTCAGACACTGTCCTCAGACACTGTCCCGTTTCTGCTGCCTCTGCCCTTCTCTCTGCCTTTTGCCCTTTGGTTTCCAAGGACAACAACGGAGCGCAGGGTCGGGGTTGCGGTCGGAGGCGGGGGATGCTTGCCGACGCCAACACAACAGAACGACTAACAGCAACCGGCCGACGAATGAGGAGGTCGAGGTGGAGGAGGAATCAAGCAGGTCCGTTTGGAGTATATGTGGGAGAGAGGTGGGAAGAAGTGGTGGGAAGAGGAAGAAGGACCGGGTAGGGAAGGAAAGCTGAGAAGGATCAGCACAAGTATGGAGTACACGCACTCACTCGCAGACGCCCACGCAGACGCCCACATGCATCCTCAAGGGCGCCGGCCGCCGAGACGTCGTTTCTACTCGGATCTTGCTAGGTCCTAGGCAAGTACAGCGTGCCAGCCAAGACCAACGCCAGGGCCCGGGGGCCGGGGGACCACTGACGAGGGACGAGGGAACCAAGGCCAGGAGAGCTCACGGCAGACAAGGGCAGAGGCCCAGAAACTGCCCGACGAGGTGGAAAACGGGAACAGAGATGAGCAGGAACGGAATAGATACTAGGCAATGGACAGACTGAGAGGCTGGGGTTGGGACGAACGGGGAGCGAACAACAAGGGCACAATGAAGATCAAGGGCCGCCACCCGGTCAGAGACAGAGACCAGACGCCCGGGACCAAGCTGCAAAGGGTGCAAGCTCGCCAGGCCGATGGAAGATTCAGACAAGGGCCCGGTGCGGAAATCGTGCCAGTGTGGAGAAGCGAGTGTGCCTGGGTGATTTCACTAGGGTGCTGAAAGAGAAGCGTGTATCAGAAGAGATTGACAGATTGGGCCATGGTCCCTACAGCCGCTAAGAGAGCTGCCGGGTGCTGTTTGTGCGAGAGGAGGAGAGTGTCGAGGATACGCCAGCAGGCCGGGGGCCTGAGACCGGGGGGAAGGGTGCATCTGTGGCGGTCGTTAGTGGTGACCCTCGAATCCAAGAGCTGCTTCAAGAGTGGCTGAAAAAGATGCAGAGTGAAGCGGCGAGGTGTGTGTCAGAAAGTAGCCAACAAGGGACGGGGGACAGTGGAGGGGCCACGACGAGCAGGGGGAGGGGTGTGTTCGACGATTTTAAACGTGTATATCCGTTAGGTCTCCAAACAACATCGTCTCACAGCGAGCGAACTGGAAGCCCAATTCGGATGGGAACGAGCTGAAAGACCTACTAACGGGTTGACAAACGCATGAAGCCGATGTCTGTGGGTGGCTGGCGCGCCCGGGCCGTCCGCCTGAACTGTGTTCATCGGCAGCAGATTTCTATGACCGGCAGATTTGCCAGATCGTGATTCGGTCAAAGCCGTCGTCAATGGCGTTCTCGGGGTGGTGGGCGGCGAGTATGCTCTATCCCCGTCATCGTGACAAAGGCCAGGGTTTGATCTCAAACTGTGTGGGTGATGGCATCATGATGGATGCCCTTCCAGAACCAGAATCACAATAAGACATCTACTGGCTCACATCCCTCTCGCAGCTCGTATTCACCCTGCCCTGGTTGTTTGCGGTTTTCTTTTTCTCTTCTCGAATGCAGCAGAAGGCGGCTAGTCAGTCGATCCTCTTGACCTGCAAGGTTTGCACGATCACTCGAGCGGTCCGGGGTCAGCGAGACATCGGGTCTGAGGGGGGAATTGAAGACTGTTCGTAGGAAGACTGGGATACCCGAAGGAAGAAGGACGAGTGCTCAAAGTGACAAAAGGTCCCCTTCGCTTCCCAAGTAGGTAGTCAGTCATCAATGGTCAGTGGTCAATGCCAATGGGCAATCGTCAATGGATGGTCCATGCAAGACAAGGGCTGGTCTCGCAACCAGGGATGTGGTTAATCGCCGCGCGGGAAGTGGGCGTGGATCTCAAGAACCGCCCACAACGTGCGTTGTCTGAGCCGTCTTCCTGGCGCGTTAAGCTCCTTGTGGAGGCTGAGTCTTCAGAGGAGGGGGCGTGCATTGGGAGCGAGAGCTGGATTCTTTCGTCTGCATTGTGAATGCTGATGGTGTGGATGAGGTCGTCAAGTTGCGGTTGTGGTGGTGATAATTCATAGTGTGTGGCCTTCCTTCCCTTCGTGGGTCTCCATCCGTGCGAACCCCGTGCTTCTTTCCTTTTTTCCTTCTTCCCTTCTCTCCTTCCTTCCCATGCGTACTGTATGTATCCGAACTTTTGCACCTTCTCTGTTGGCCTTGCATTGGTTGCTCCGGCCAGTGCACCCACCCCCAACACAGGTCCAGTTCTTCGCACCCAACACATCAAACCGGGTTGTTGGTAGTGTGTTGTTCTCTCCAACCGTTCAGAAGAGACAACACGCGATTCCGCCACCGTTCATCATGAACCCTCAAACCCACAGCTCGGATCGAGTCCCCTGACCTCCAAGGACGATTTGATACGAATCCTGCAATGACGTTGGCTTTGTTGCAAGAAGACAATAACTCCCCGTCTTGACTGAAGCGGATATGCCCGAGAGACCAGCTGCAGCATCATTCTTCGTCATTGTCGATAGTTCAACAATACAAATCACCGTCCTCCAATTCAGCTACATGCTACCGCTGGCCTTTGACCAAGTTTGGATTTGTCCCTGCAGGCGCTCGAACATTGACCGGCTTGACTAAAAGTGCATCCCGAAAAGCCCTTTTCCCTCGCGCGCTAACACCAAATGGACGTAAGCTTTCGGCGGCTGAAGCGACTCGAATAAGCCCCGGCCCAGAGAACCCAGACACCAATTTCGACAGCAATTGAACCACAAAGACCCCGTCGACGCCACCGTGGCGACGCGTCTGGCCTCACGTCACAAGAGATGGATCATGAATAACATGGATAATGGCGCCCCATGCTGCCCTTGTCGTCGTCGGGCTCCACGGCGACGACAACACCCGTCCATCTACCAGAAACGGGTGGACATGGATGGTAGGAGATGACCGAAACCTTTTGCGCCTCTTATTGTCAATTGGCGTGTCCGGTCCTTCCAACACTTGTTTGCCTTTCTTTTCCTGTTGGTCCTCCTCCTTTCTTTGTTTCTCTATTCGTTCGTACGCTGGCTTCTCCCACGAATGGATATGCAGTTCTGAACGAGCCTCGCGAAACCCGCAAGGGTCTTCCACCCTTGCAACAGTTCCTCGACCGAGGATGGCTTCTCGAGGCCTCGATTCTCCGACCTCCCCTCCCAATCTTCTTCCCTGGTCCTTCATCAGAGTCGTCGTCATCGTCATCATTGGGCAGGATGAACCAAAGCGTCGACACTCCACTCACAACCCCACTGACCACGCCTTTCTTGGTCTACCTCTCTCCGCCGAAATGGCTCCCGTGCCTGCTCACGCCGTTGAGTTTTCGGGAGGCGCCAAGGTAGTCTCGACTACGACGAGACTCGAGGTGGAGGCGCGGCTGTCTGTGGCTTGATTCGGCAAGATACCGTTAATTGATCAACTCTTTTTCTGCTTTTGCCGTTCTCCCCTGGATCCCCAGCCATCTCGGCATGTCCTGTCGAACAAAGGCCAACTGTCCCAGAGCGTCCATGATGAGGGACAGGCGCGGTATTAGTGGCTCACGGCCGTGTTTGACCATCTGCAAGGACTGTGGACCGTGGGTGGGATCACTCCCCGGGGTTTCAACCCAAAATTGGCTACGAATTGGACCCTTCCAGGTTGATCCAAGACAAGCACAGGCACAGACTCAGACACAGGTGCGGATGGATACGATCGTTCCGGAGAAAACCAGGCGGGAGGGACAGATGTCTTAGCCCTACCCCGATTTACTTGATCCGCCTTGTAACGCAATGGTAACATCTGCTGATCAGACCTGCAACGCCGTTCGCAAAATCCTTTTGTCCTTCAGCAGCACAATACCTCACCTGATAACCCGCTCACGGGTTGTCGCACAGCGCCAGGACCACTCGACACAATAATTATACCCCGAATGGGCGTTCGCCTTATCTTGCTCTTGCCGAGCCTCATGTCATCCTCGTCCGGTCCCTCCAAACAATGAGCGCCGTCACAAATTCTTAGGCATAGCACGGCCAACGGCCCAGTCCCCGAGATATCAAGTTTGAAGGGGAAGACCCAGAACTCGTGACGACGACCTCGTCCTACATATTTGGACGCAATCACGACGGTCGTTGAATGCATCTCAGCCAGACTCGGCGTGAAGAAGTAGCTGTCACTCAGAGCCTCGAGCTGCAGCGTGCTGATAACTCAACATGGGCTAGCTAATAATCTAGATCCAAGACACAGGCCGATGCCCTCGTTCAATGCAGATTCCCTCAAACTAAGCAGACAGGACAGCCCTGGGGAACATCTACCTGCCAGTGACGTGAAGGTTTCATGTATAGGAATCCGATTACGACGAGACAAACAAAATTGGCACCCAAAGGTATGCGAAGACAGTCCAGTCAGCATAGCTAACTGTTGAGATTGACTCCCAGCACGAGGCTTACAACGATAGCAATACCTACATTCCAGGGTATTTCTCGCACAGGGCAACCTGTAGTCAGATTCCAGAACACACTGACCAAGATGACATGCCTCGCAACATGATGCTTCAGTTATGGTGCTTGGTGGTGGGTGCAGGCCGCACTCGACCGATCCAAGTGCCCAACGTGGTAACCAGCACGAAGCAAGGTGGGCTTTCCCCTGTTTTCAACCCTTTATAGAGCCGAATATGGAGAATAACCAGATACACGGCCAAGTACGCACCCCGAGGCGAACCCGATCGCTCCAGCTGCAGGCGATGTTCGAATGCACGCAGTTATTAGGTGCAGGCACATTGACACGATTTTACAGTGCTTGACCACCAGTTACCAATGGTCATCCATTGTCGAGTCTCGGTCTCGGGTTTAAGAAGCGCGGGATGACTGTGCCGGAGTGCAATAGCCTCAACCCAGGATGCCCTGTCCTGCTTGACAAGAAACCGTTGTGGGTAGGTACCCGAGCGCATGCTTGTTCGGCGGGCTCGATACGCACATCTTGGCCAACCATGGTCCAGGCACGACCTCTTATTAAGACACTTCTTTGTCCCAGAGCCGACAGCTTTGCACCAACCGCGACGCTACCGGGCTGACATTGGACGCAGTGTACGTTTCATCGACACGGCCTCGGGTATGCGCAATCGAGTTGCATGGGAAGATTGCCATGCCTTGCGAGTCTTGTGAGGCTATCATGCGACTCCTGGGGCATCAATGACGCTCAACAAATGCCGACGCTGTCGGAGGAAATATACGAATACCTTAACCGACGCCGGCGGTTGGGACGGCGGTGGCGAAAGAGCATAGGTGCTCCACACAATGACAACAATGCATGGCCAATCACAGATGATAGCCACCATTTGCATCAAGGGGCAGCCACAGTCAACCCAGTCCACCAGAGTCAATTCAAGGACGCAGCCAATCAGAGCAAGCAGGGAGATGCATCTACACTTGCCGATTACGACCTCGGCCTGCCTTCTCAAGCAGCTATACCTTAGCGGTAGCTCCTCCCCCCGACGGACACGGGATGTCAATGGGGGAGGGGTGCGGCAGGTGCAGGTGACGGTGTACAAAATTTGAAGGATTCGCATTTCATTTGGACAAACTCGACAGGCAATTGCGATTGTAGGGCGAATCCAACCTGCCTTAGTCCATCTTGGAATGGAGTCTGGAACCTCCAGGCTGTCGGCAGCTTAAGAAACGGCTCCAGGTACGTACCTTCCCTGACTGATGGAAGCGGTAAAATGTGGGCAAGCACCCTTGCAAGGCACTTGACAAGGCTCTGGGGCTGATGGGTTGAAGCAGTGAATCAAGAGGCAAGAAGCAGACCCATGTCGAAATTGGGACATCTGAAACATGCTTCCACCCCTCCTTCTCCTTTGGTTCCCAAGTCCCCTCCTCGCTTATCCGCCTGGCTCCATGGATTATCGCTGCGCAGGGGCCACGCACAGGCGGAATTTCTTTGTTCTTCCCCTCCCGAGTCCCAACAGACCCAGAGCTTCAGCTCTTGGAGTTAGTCATGGGATGAACCCATCAAGCGCGGATGACAGCTGCTCGACTTCAATCTCCATGTCACTCTCCTTTCCTCGTTCCCTGCAGCCCGCCTCTCTCAGCCTCTCGCCGGGCCCGAGACCCATGAGATCATGCTCCGCCCTAATAAAGACATCCTGCGAATCTGCGAGTCGCTCCCACCGTTGAGTCAAGTACGAATTTTTCGCATGTCGCACGTCGTTATTGACGGATACCAACAAAAGTAATTAAGTACACACCACCATCTTCGGCCTTTCGGCGCTCGCTCTCTGCAGGACAGCTTATTTGGCCAGGACCAGGAATCTTGTCATCGCCCCCAGCTGGTCGAGTTTCCACTTTCAGCTGGCTGCTCTTCCGCCATTTCGCTGCTCCTCTTCGGATACGGATACCTCCAGGCATTGGCACACGGGCTCCCTTCCATGCTTTCACTACGGCTTCTGATCCCTACGAAGACGGCTACGTCGCAACGATGCCTGATACGCTAGAGAACAACGCTCCGTTGCTCCCTTTCTGTGCGCAGAACTGGACTCGGGGAACTTGTTCGTCACAGCAACCTCATCCATCAGTCACCACCAGGCCCATCACCCGCCCGCTCTCCACAGGTTGTAACGCCAGCTGCAACGCTTGTCGTGGGCCGGCCCTCTTCAGTCGAGCTCCGACGCCGACCTTGACCCCGACTCCTCCGCTCCTTCACCCGTTAAGTCTCCGGGGATGTGATGCCCATGCTCATCATCTCCACCGGCCTTCAAGCTACTGGATATCCGGTGCCTTTTGCACCATTTGACTCTGCATCCGCGGGAATCATGCCGTCTCGTCTCTTTGCTCTTGGTGTGCCTATGGCGCGGCCTTGGTGGTGTTGACATCTCGAACCCAAGGCCTCACACTGTCTTAACCATTGAAGAAAAGTACATGCCCATCGAGCCATGCGTCCTTCACCTCGCTTCAGCAGCTCCCACACCTCTGATTCTTTTTGCTTTTTACAAGTCTCCGTCCGATTGGAACGCGCTGGACTTAGTGCCAGCAATCGCGGCCAACGAGGCCAACCAAGTCCAAACCCACTCGATTAATTCAACTCAACGGCGAGCCTCGGCCCTGTGGCTGGCCAATCCATGCTTCTTCGCCACACATGCCCCCGCTCGACTCCCGTCCCACCTTCTGGCTCGCTGCCTTTTTCGAGCAAGGACAAGGTCTACTTCGCTCTGCTGTGCTGCATGGTGCTACGCGCGAGACGGGCAACCAGCAACCTTCCAACGCTGCTGACGCTGACACCGATCATCGGTCTAGGGAGCGGTGAGACCAAGAAACCCAGCAACGGATTTGTGACGACGACGACGGCGACGGGCAGTTCTCACGCCCACTCGTATCTTGATGCCCTTTTCGAGCCCCAGATTCATTTCCACCTTGCCCTTGATCGATCGCCCATCTCGGAAGTTTCCTGGTCTTGGCGCTAGCCATGGGCAATCGACCGGGACCGAAGATGAAGAGCCTCGCGCGCTCGCCAAAGCGAAGGGAAAAAACCAAGATGATCACTTGGCTCGGGAGCCGCGGACCCTCTAAAAGACGTACGATTTCATGAAAGCTCTCCGCCAGCCCGCCTGCTGTGCCTTGGTTGGCGGCCGTCCAAAGCGATAGATCGGCAACTAGGCTTAGCGACGAGCCCTCGTGGTCGGCCCAAACCGGTGGTACCCTTGTCGATACTGGATCTAACTCTTCCGATCTTGGTGCGGGTCTAGACTCGAAGTTCACATCAAACGGTCGGTAAGGGCGAAAGGCGGAATTGCCCTCACTCAGCCTAATGCGAGGGTTACGCCACTCGCCGAGGCTAGTCGCCAAGTTGCTCGGTGTGCCTTAAACCCGCCGTGACAGAGCTTCCTTGCAGCTACGGAGACGAAGCTCTGCTTTCGGGGTCTACATACCTGGACGATCCGATATAGGGTACCAAATATTGGATGTAGGCTCCCGTGACGAAAATACCACAGGCTGAGGAGATGGTGCTACACCAGCCGCACCCATGCCTCGCCCAGGGTCCCGGGTACCAGCCTCGAGTCGACTCGCAGTTGCCATTGTGACCGAGGATTCCCGAGTCCCAGTTGAGGATTTCGCTCCAGTAACAACGCACGTTGGCCTCGGGAGGCTGAAGTGGTGGAAGCTAGAGCAGTCAACCTTATTGCAGGCATGTTGCGGAACAAGACGCATCTCCAGAGGCTGTGGCCTCTATCCAAATCTGGATACGAGATGTACGAGGTCGGCTGCGTGCGTCAATCATCAATGACAAGCTTATTGGGGTTGCCTCGCATTCGGAAGCAAATACATGGCTGAGGACGTGTGCAACGCCTGTGCTACGCAGGCTACCCTGTACCGGGAATGCGGGTTGCCTGTGATGACCACGGCGGCGGGACGGTTGGGCTGGCAGCAGCAGTCGCTGGCTCGATGGTCAGCGGAAGGATGTTCTCTGTCTATCGATGACAAGTCTCGCATGGCATCGTCGTTGGCCGATCCAGATCAGCACGACCCCTGCTAGCATTCCCCAGCTCATCTGGGAATCACCCGAGAACCCACGAGCTCCGAGATTTAAGGCACTCCATCGCGTAGTGATCGACGCTCGAGGCTGTAACAGCCGTTGAGAAGCCCCGTTCACACGAGGGGCAGATGGGTAATCGAACCTCTCGCCACGGGACGCCCAGGGGACGGGCAGCCAGTTCAGCCACTGGACGGGGCCATGGCGAGTGACAGGAAGATGACGCCGCGGATTCTTGGCCCAATTACGAAGTACTCGACACGGCCTGGCAATCTCCGGCAATGCCTCTTTCAGGGTCGGGTCACGTTGGGGGGCAATTACCGGACTGGGAAGTTTCCCAGCCGCCCGTCTGCTGATGAAGCGATACGATGTCTATTTGCAACGGGAAAGGTATAAAACATGGGAATAGACCCGGCGTCAATGGCAGGGAGAAGGGAGAAGGGAGAAGGGGGGGGGAAGCCGGCGAGATTTGTTGGCTCGGCTTTCGCAAACGCTCCCCTTTTTCGACATGGCGCTGTCAATGTTGGCTTGCACATCTCCAGCTGAATTGCTGAAGAGCGCCCGCTATTCTTCTCCACATGGCAGATCTCCAAGCTTTCCGTCAACAGCAAGCGTCGAGCCCATTGAAGAATTGATTCCGCCACCCCTTCCCGTCGGTCCGCCAGGGATCCAGCATCGGGCGGCGTGCTCACCGGTTGTTCTGGCGCGTCTTCAGGAATAAAATTGAAACCTGACGGCTCCCCAAGTCAGCTTACCTGCCGACGCGCTGAAACCAATATTCAGAAAGGGGAGAAGACTGCAAGCAACCTTTGGGGGGGCACCGCCCTGACAAATTCGGGCACGTCAAACGGCCGCTAGCGCCCACCTCATTACCGCCCATGCCCATGTCCGGTTTCACGCTTCTTCTGTTTTTGCTCTCCTCGTCTCCTTTGCCTCTCTCCCTCTCTCTCCGAGCTGCCAGCGACGGCCGCCGTCTGTGCTTGACGAGGGAGGGACGTTTCCGGCTCCGCAAGGCCGGCCGGATCCGCCAGAGGCTTGAGCTCTGTCCCGTATCTATCCCATATGTGTGCATCGCAGGCGAGGCCCGGCGACGGGCTGGTTTGCTTGCTTGTTATATTGTCTTGTGCCCGCTCCCAAGGACGTGCTGAGTTTGCTTGGTCCTGGGGTTCGCGTGCGAGTGGGGAGGGCCTGAACAGCTCATTCCACGCGTTCGCAGGTGTCAAAAACGAAGGAGAAGTCATTTCACTGAGGGAGGGAAAAAAGCAAAAAAAGGGAAAAGGGAAGAGCAGGAAGAAGGAGAAGAAGAAGAAAAAAAAAGTAAAAAAAAAGTAAAAAGATGACGCTTCCTATTTCCCAGTCTTGCCGCCTCAGACGACATGCGCTTTCTATGCCAAACGCTAAGGTGGCATGCCTGATTGACCCTGGACAACAAAAAAGGGGTCTCTGTCCTTTTCCCTGCCGTCATGTCGTGGTAAGAAAGAAATGACGGACACTAGAGACTGCGTACCGAGTATGAAGCGGAACGGAATTATTGAATGGTTCGGCCCTTTTTCGAATCACGAATTCCCTCTCCTAGTCTACATACACGACAGAAAAAAACACCAAGGTGAACAATTGGGAACCCGTTCCTCGAGCGCAGCCTCCTCCTCTCTTTTTGTCCCATGCCCTCCCGCCGTAGATTCCCCCCCTAGCTTTGATGCATCGTGATGGTTTCGTTAGATGTGAAGAAAAAAGTATAATGGTGTAGTAGTAGTAGTAATAGTGGTAGTGGTAGTGGTCGGTGGTGATGGGTGGTGGTGGTGGTTGAAAAGATACGTGTGTGTGACGGGTGCGTAGAGAGACGCCCGTAAAAAGCTGCTTATTCTCCCAGGGCAGCTTCTGCTTCCTAGTGAGGAGGGAACATCTTGTCCCTAAAAGACGAGCCCTGCGAGCCGAAGCTGGCGCGCTTGTGCTCGTCCTTGGCGCCGCCGACGGCGAGTGGTTGGTTTTCCTGCTTCTGGGCGTCATTGACCACGCCAGCGGCGGCGGCAGTAGGCCCCTTCTTGACGAGTAGGCCCTTTGTCCTCTCGGCCGCCGCCTTGTCCCCGGCCACGACGGACAGCTTCTCCGGGTTGGCCTCGCTGTTCCCCCTGGCGTTGCTCTTGGTCAGCCTCCTGCGCTGCCGACTCTGCGCGCCCGAGCCGTCGACGACGGAGCCGGCCGCGTCCGCCGAGTGCCTCTCGCTCGACCGTCGGCCCGGAGGCACGTCGTTGGCCGAGACGGCCGCGTCGTGGCGCGTCGTTGACCTGTCCCGGATCGGGAGCGGCGAGGCCGAGGGGCGCTGGTTCGCGACGGCAAAAGGCCCGTTGGTGGGGGCTCCGGGAGAGTTGGGGATGCGTCTGGCCGCGTCTGGCACCGACGTGGGAGACTCATCGTGGGTCAGCAGAGGCGTCTTGGAGAAAACACGCGGGCCGAGACTCACCTCTGGGCTGAGATAGGCGTCGAGCTTCTTCTTCAGCACGTCGGACCTGACGGGCTTGGCCAGGTAGTCGTTCATGCCGGCGGCCAGGCACTTCTCCCGGTCCCCCTGGATGGCCGACGCCGTCATGGCAATGACCAATATCTTCCGCACCGCGTCCAGGGCGTCCTTTCGAATCAGCTTGGTGGCCTCGTAGCCGTCCAGGACGGGCATCTGCACGTCCATGAGCACAATGTGATAGGGCTTGCCCTGCCTGGCCTTTTCGCGGAGGCCCTCGACGGCCTTGAGCCCGTTTTCGTAGGCCACGACGCCGGCGAAGCCGAGGCGCTGGACGTATTGGATGGCAATCCTTTGGTTGATGGGGTTGTCCTCGGCCACGCAGATGCGCACCTCGTGCTTGGGGATGTGGGAAATGTCGACAAAGGGATTCGGCGAGTTGACGCGATCCAGGGGCGACGCCATGGAGTAGCGGTCGATGGGGGGCGACAGCTTGGACTGGGCGTCGCCGGCCGTGGCGTCCGACTTGGCCTTTTCGAACGTGACGGTAAACCAGGCCGTGGTGCCGACCTTCTCGGTGCTCTCCAGCTCGATGCGGCCCTTCATCATCATGTTGATCAGGTTCTTGCAGATGCTGAGGCCGAGGCCGCTCCCGCCGTACTTGCGCGCGGTGCTGGCGTCGGCCTGGCTGAAGGGCTGGAAGAGCTTGGCCAGCTGCTCCTCGGGGATGCCGATGCCCGTGTCCCGGACCCAAAAGGTGAGCGTCGCGTGCTGGTCCGTTTCCTCGTCCAGACGCGCGCCGATGGTGATGGAGCCGTCCTCGGTGAACTTGAGGCTGTTGCCAATCAGGTTGCCGAGCACCTGGTGCAGCCGGATGGGGTCGCCGTAGATGAGCATGGGCGGCAGCTTGATGTCCTGGACGATCTTGACGTTCTTCTTGGACGTCTTCTCGCGGTTGCTGTAGGACACGGCCCGCACCACCTCGCGGACCATGTCCTCGGGGTTGAAGGCGATGATGTACAGCTTCATCTTGTCCGCCTCCATCTTGGAGAAGTCGAGGATGTCGTTGATGACGGTCAGCAGCAGGTCGGCCGACACGCGGATCGAGTCGGCCATCTCGAGCTGGTCCCTGTCCAAGTCGCTGTCCCGCAGCAGCTCCGAGTTCCCGATGACGCCGTTGAGCGGCGTCCGCAGCTCGTGCGAGACGTTGGCCAGGAAGATGGACTTGGCCTTGGCCGCCTCCTCGGCGAGCTTGACGTTCCGCTTGGCCTCGGCCTCGGCGTTCTTGGCCTTGGTCTCGGCCTTGAGCGCCTTGGTGAGGGCCTGCTTCTGGAACGCCACCATGGACCGGTTCTCGGCCGCCATCTTCTCCGTCTTCTTCATCGACATGGCGTTGGAGTAGCTGATGCCGATCTGGTTGACGAGCAGCTGCAGCACCGTGACGTTGCGATCGGTAAAGGCGCCCGGCTCGCCCTCGAGGTACAGCACCCCGAGCAGGGGGTTCTGTTGTCCGTGGGAGATGGGTATGGCAATGATGCTTCTGCCCACGGGGTTCCGCTGGAGCCACGTCTCGTTGACGTTGCCGAAGCGTTCGTCGGCGATCAGGTCGTGCACAAAGACGGGCTCCAGGAAGCGCGTGCAGTAGAGGACCACGTTTTCAGCAACCAGCGACGCCCCCGCCAGCGGCAGGCCGGGAATGTGAGCCATGGCGCCTCCCTCGGAATCGCCGCTGGCCGCCAGACACCACGAGTCGCCGTCGTTTTCGTCCTTGACCACGATGGCCGCCAGCGTGGCCGAGCCGCCCTGAGTCTGCAGGATCACATCGCACATGGTGGCCAGCAGCTCGTCGACCTGCAACACGGACGAAATCACCTGCGACGAGACCAGGATGGCGTGCAGGTCGATCATATCGAGCGCGGGCAGTCCGGCCCCCGGCTCCGTCTGCATGTTCATAGACCCTCGCCACGCGCCAATGCGGTCTCCCTTGAACTCGTTCATCAGGTTGTTGGACGCCACGTGAGCCAGATCGCCGCCGTCCTCGCCGTCCACGGCCCGGTACTGCACCGCCGTCGTGTCGGCAACAAAGTCCGTCTGCACGCCCTGTTCCGCCGTCTGCCGACTGCGAGTCGGTCCATGCAGCAGGAGCCCGTGTTCCTCCTCGATGGCCTTGGACACGCCCGTGGCGCCCAGCTGACGGAACAGTGAGACGGAATCCAGGAGCGCGGCCCGCGCAGACCGCCGTCCCTTTCTGCGGATAAAGAGCCCGGCCATGAGGAAGTTGCCGAGCGCCTCGTCAAAGACGGCGTCATACTCGGTCGCGTGGTCCAGCGCATGCTCGTACGCCTGAATGGCGCTGCCGTGATGCCTGGAGAGCTCCGCCACCTGCGCCTGCAACAGCTTGGACCACGCGAGGTAGTTGATGTCCGACACCGTCGTCCAGTCGTCAATCATCTTGATGAAGCCGCGCAGCTCGGCGATGACCTCCTCGACCCGAGGGGCCAGGTCCTCTGCCGGAGAGCTGGGAAGCTGCATCTGACGGAGCAGCTGGCCGGCACGAGCCAACCCATAGAAGAAGATGATGAGTCTGCTGTTGCGAGCAGACCACAGCATGTGTATTTGCCCAACGCACTTCTTCCCAATCTCCACGGCGCGGTCGTAGTGGCCGTAGATGAAGAGGGGGATCATCTCGAAGCTCTCGTAAAAGATGATGGACCGGTTGCTCTCGTTCTTGCAGCCAAGCAACCACGTCTTGTACGCCAGCGTGTTGTGCGCCTCGTCCGACATGACGCCGTCCGCCTCCTTGATGCGCGTCTTGCCCTGAAGCGCACGAGCGAGCTGTCGAACCGCGATCAGCACCGAGCCGCCTCTGGAGTCGAAGTACCAGTTGGGGATCTCCTCGCACCCGTACTGGCAAAAGCCTTCCAGGTCGGCCAGGTTCTCGTTGTTGAAGAACTTGAAGGCGGCCGAGACTCCGTAGCTGAGAATGGTCGAGATGCGGTCTCCGGCCACCGAGGCGAACTCGACGGCATCCTCCATTTGCGCAATGATGACGGGCATGGACAGATGAACGTGTCCAACGCACATGGGATAGAGCATGAGGCCGCGAGCCATGGAAAACGAGTCTCGCGACTGGTACAGCAGCTCTTGGGAAATGGACCCCAAGTCCACCGCGTACCGAGTCATGTTGAAGCGGGCAAGGGCAATCATGGAGAGATACAGGAAGGCCATGCCCGACTGAGGGTACGGACCCTTGGTGAGGTGCATCTCAACCATCATCAGCGTGAGGTGGTAGTATCGTAGCCCGTCGCTCCACCACGCGGCACTGATCGTCTCGGAAAGGACGGCGCCGATGGATGCGACGCTGGCGTCGTCCGTCAGCCTATCGCTGACAATGTCGGAGCGCTCCATGGCCTGTATTTGAACCGAGAGCCTCTCAAACTTCTCGTCGCACTTCTCGAGCGTCGGGCTTTCGTCCAGAGTGACGCCGAGGGAGACCAGGCACTCCTTGAGCGACACCAGAGCAGATGCCGAGTCGCCGTTTTGGGCAAAGATCCTCGACTGCAAGACATAGGCCGGCGCCTTGTCAAACGACGTCTTGGCATTGCCGAAGATGATGTCGAGCGTTTCGTTGGCTCCCGTGTAATGCCCCATGAACAAGTAGCACTCGGCGGCTCGCAGGTAGAGCTCCATCGTCTCGTCGTACGACGTGTCTTCCGTGTCGCCCGTCCACGGGCTCGGCTGGAGGAGCGCAACGGCCGCGTTATAAAACTTGGCCGCCGTCGGTCGAGCACTATTCTCCGTGGCTGCTGCCGCCCGCTCCGCCAACAGTTTGCGAAAGTGACGCCTGTGTGGAACCTGTCGCTTGATGATGTCGACGGCCTCGCAAATGTGGGAGGCGGTGCTGTCCAGCTGTTTTACCTCGGCAGCATAGTATTTGTTGAGTGTTTGCGCAATGATGAAGTGCATCTTGCGCGAGTTACACTCCTTCAGAGCAGCTGACGCATGGATATACCGGTCGTGGGCAAACCGGAAACGGTCTTCCGTCTCGCTGGGGACGATGATGTAGGCCTGAATGGCCGCCTGGAGGCCGACGATGGCCTCCCCTATCGAGTAGTGCGTCTTCTCCGATAGCGAGCAACACGAACCCCATTCCTCGTCGTGATAGTCAAACTCGCCGCTCATCAAGTGGCAGACGAGCGCAAACGAGAACGAGCTGCCAATTAGCGCCGCCCAAGCAAGTAACGCCCGAGCAGCAGGGGGAAGCTCGCTGAGTCGCCGCGTGATGAAGCCCGTGTCGAGGACGTCATAGTCCTTCTCGCCCTTGAACTGCTCGAATAGCCTATCCAGGTTGTAATGCCACTGGCTATCCCGATAATCGTACCAGATGCACCGTTTTCGATGGCACGCACTCAGCATCTCTCGCATGTAAAATGGGTTTCCAGCCGTCTTGGATTGAATCACGAGGGCGAGCGAGGAAACATCATCCGGCGGTCGACATAGCGTCGCCGAGACATATTGAACAATGTCTTCCTCGGAAAGCGGCGAGAGGGTTATCTGGGTCACCATGGGGCTCGTATTTCGAGGGAACTCTGGAAGCACAGTCAGCAAAGGTACGAGTCCAGAGCCACGGTTCGCTTACCGTCCGACTCGGGAGGATGTATAATGCTTTGCAGTTTCTCCGCCGTAAGCTCCTCTGGCCGATGTGTTATAATGACGACCATCTTCATCCTGGAAGAGATGATCTGGGAAATGAGCTCCAAAGACTCGTCGTCGGCAAAGTGAAGATCGTCAAGGCAGAAGCAGATGAATTTGTGAGCAGTAAAGACTCTGAGGACATCCAGAAAGATGTTCATCAGGCGGACCGATTTGGTCGAGGTTCCAGCACGAAGGAAATCCTGCGAGGACTGCGACGCGACGCTTGGATTCCGAGGGCCTGGTCCCGGAGAGCACCCCGGAGACGAGCCTCGTCGCTTGCTTCCGACTTTGCCGCTTGCCTTGCAGAGGGATTGGGATATCGAGCTGGAGCGCCCTACGGTGATCTCGGGAGGGCCGAGCAGGAACTCGGGAAGCCCCAGCACGCGGTGCAGTATTGACCACACCGGACGAATGAACTGCTTCAGCGTCTGGTGAAAGGGCGTCTCCGTATTCCTCTCGCCCCAAACCTGCCTGAACAGCGAAGACAGGAGCTTGAGTAATGGCCCAAAGGCCGTCCTCCTGGCCGCCTCGAACTTGGCCGTCGCGCAATATCCCCGCCTGCGGGCCTCGGCGAGAACGCTCTGGACAAGAAAGCTCTTTCCGACGCCACCGGCGCCTGCAATCGTGATGACCTCGCAATAATCCCGCCGGCGAAACTTGGCGGAGCCCAGCTGCCTCGAGAGGCTGGAAGCAGACGACTCGACGACGCTGTGGCGGTTCTGGTCGGTGCTTATGCTGTCGATGAGGCTGCGCGTTTCTATCGAGATGGAGGCATGTCTTTCCCAAGGCTTGGCTGGACGGGGAAAGGAACTCGACGGCGAAGGCGCGGTATCGCTGGAGACCGTCTGACTATCCCCCAAGGGGTGAAGGGCGCTCTTCGGTGCTTTGGGATCAGAGGCTATCGTCTGGGTAAACGAGCCGCTCCGACGGTTGTTCCCGTCTATGGAGCTGGCGCCTTCGCTCGAAATATCGTCAAAGGGAGTCATCTCGTTGGACAAGCTCGAGCCGTCCGAGAATCGGTTCGCCGCTGCCCTGACGCTCGAGTAATGGCTCTTGGCGACACGTTCGATGACTTTGACGAGGTCAGCACGCTCGCGTTGGCGACCGATCATGATTGTGGGAAGCATGAAAAAGGACGAGACGTCGTTGGCTCCAATCTTCCACTCCTTTAGGGCCAAGACATCTCCGTCGCTGAGGAACTGATGAACCTTGACCAGGTCGTGACGGAGCCCGCTAGCTGAGTGGTATCGCTCAGAGACATTCCGGGCTGTGCATTTCTGGATGATCCTCCCTATCACGTCTGGAATATCCATTCGCACCGTCGACACGTTTGGTATCCTACGCCCCAAGACTCCTTGAACAATGTCGAGCGGCGTCTCGCCATCAAACACCGGCTTCTGCGTCAACAGAGACCAGAACAACACGCCCAACGAGTAGATATCGGTTCGGCTATCGGGTTCCGCGGGCATCCTTCCCGTCTGCTCAGGGCTGATGTAGAGCAATTTGTTCTTGGCGCCCAGTTCCTTGGACAAGGTCGACCACCCGCTACTCGTAAGACCATGCTCGAAAGATCGAATCCCGGACCCAAACGACATGATCTTGACCTTGTTCTCCTTCACGTTGAAGTGGAAAGCGTCGCCGCGAATCTCTCCATGGATCATGCCCAGGCTGTGGTGAAGCAGTTCAAGACAGTGGGCAGCACCAATGGCGAAATCGAGGAAGTTCTGGAGACTAATGGCATCCTGCAACTGAGCTTCGTTCTTGCGGCCCGACGGGAACGATTCCCCTTGCCTTCTGGCCCTGTAAAAGGCCGGGCCCATGTCAAGCACTTTTGTGAGATAGTTTATGCCAGGGTGTTGGTATATGGCGACGATGACTGCGGCTCGATCGGCTGCAATTGGGTTCAGCCGTATCAGATCCAGAGGCTTCACAATATGATCGCCGTCTGGATCGGACGAGACCAGGCTCTTAGCAATGTGGAAGGCTCGCTCCTCCCGCAAGGCATGATAGGAAATTCGAGCTACGACGCGTTCCTCTATATAGGCAACATCGGATGAAAGGCTCGAGGCCGGGGGGGTCGTGGCGGGCAAGTCGAGGCCATCGCTGCTCAGTGACGCCCGGGGGGCGTCCGAAGGGGACGGCCGGCCGGACTGGAGCTTCAAGACGGAGCCGGGACTAGAGGCATTGTGCGACGAGGTCGAAGTCGAAGGCGCAGCGAAGGGAGACACAAATCGGGTGCCAATAACATGCCTATCGCACCCGGAGCTATCAGTAAGGCAGCACAGAGATGGAGGGCGGGGCGAAGGAGGCGCCCGTCGACGGCCCGCCCTTGCCGGGTCACGCACCAGAAATCATATGTAGTGTGGAAGGGAGGGGTCGACTCGTCCCAGGTGTAGCCGGCGATCTGGCGAAGGCGTTCGTAGAGTCGGGGCGGCGGATCGAGAAGGTCGTCAGACAGGAGGGCCGCGCCGTCCATGTTTGATGCGCTCGCAGCGACACGCCTCCGTGGGCGCGGGAATCGGCGTCGGCAGCAGGACGGGGGGCGGGAGCGCTTCTATGGCGCGGGCACTCGCATTCAGTCAAGGGTTAGCCTGTCCTGCACATTCTGGGAGGCTGCGTCGGTATATATGTTGTCTTGGAGGGTTGGGAGAAAGGGAGAAGGCTGGGTTGGCGGACGAAGATGGGATATGTAGAGCGCGGAGAGGCGGCGAGCCCGGGTGGACGTAAGGTATCGAGGCTGGTTGGGCTGCGAGTCGATGAGGCTCTCGTGGGTCGGCAGCGAGATGAGGAGAAAGGAGCGAGAGGGCGATCAGTGGACACGGCGCCGGAGCACGTCAAAAGGTGAAGTCGTCGGCGAGCCTGACGATGCACGGGGTGAGTGGTGACCTCAGTGGCCTGGTGGGTTGGTGGATTGGTCCGCCGCTTGTGGACTCGGCGGATTGGCGGCGAGGAGGTGGAGTCGTTGGTTTTTCCAAAGGGAAACCCGGGTCGAGTCGTTGCTGAGGCTGAAAACCACGAATATGTCTCAGCTGGTTCCGGACTCTGGCGACGTACGGTGCAAGATATGTGGCAGGGATAAAAGCCGTTGCGCACGATTGTGTTTTGCGTCGTTTCTCCGTGGGCTTGGGCTTGGGCACGGTGCTAAAAGGTGGCAGGTACCGGGGGGGGGGGGGGGGGGGAAANNAGGGGGGGGGGGGGGGGGGGGGAAACTGCTGTCACCTGCTCTTTCCCCGCTGTTTGTCGGTATCGTGTTATTGCATGGATCAATGGTGATGGGAACTTCTTCCCTGGTGTTCGTCCCGACTCTGCCAACGATGAGGATACTAATAATGCCAAGATGCTATAGGTTTCTCTGCTTGTTGGATACTAGTACGGATAGATGCGCTCCGAATCTCGTCCCAACTGTACATACAGATACCTATGTACTAGGTGAACAGCATCTAGGGATGAAACTGCACACAAACACACCAAGCACAGCCCTACCTCATCCACGCAATACACAAGCCCGTGTCAGACCTGGACGGACAAGTCGCCTCATCGACCAGGAGACTGCAAAGCACAGACGCGCACGAGTTCGCATCGACAAACCTGACCGCCACCGCCCACCTCTTGAGGCTCCGATATCAACGCGTTTCTCCGCCACTTGGTACCGAGTAGGCACCACCGCAGTGTGTGGACCGCCTATTTGCCCGTTTCTTCAAGTTTGTCAAGTCCATCTCGTCTCTATATACCCAATCCAGGTAAAGCCCTTCATCAACCTAAACCCCGAACGAAGTATGCGTCCCTCCAACCTCGTCCGTTGTCCAACACACCATCACAGTCCTCGATTCATCCCACATCTGATTCGCTATCCGCAATATCCGCTAGTTAATCCCAAGCCAGAGAGGAGCACCGACGATTTTGGTCGCACACCCCCAATTTCGGCTGCTTGGACCCTTGTGGCGCTCGCCTGCCCCCCCGTTGAGTCGTTTGCTGATGGGGGACTTGCTTGACCTTCTTTTCCGCATCCCCTCCTTTTGTGTTGCTTTTTTTTTTTTTTTTTTTTTTTTCGTTTTTACCGNNTTTTTGTTTTTTTTTTTTTTTTTTTTTTTTTTGTCGATATTACCGCTCATTGGTATAACGGTGGACAGTCACAGACGGAGGCACCCATGGCCGTGTTTGCTTTTGAAATGCCTAGGAAACAAAAAGTCCCTAATCCTTTGTCGCTCCAAGTCTGTGGTTCGTCGTCCCCGGTCAACCCAGACTTCGACCCCCCACTCCAACCGCTCGAGTGCTGCTGCACTCATCAGCCCAAATGATGTAAGTGGAGGCAGGGGTGCTGTCTGAGTGACCAATCCCGCGTCGATATGGACGTTACGGGCGAAGAATCTTCCGATTGCGCAGCCTTCAGTTCGGACGGTATGAGGAAATACCCAACGGTGACGAACCAACGAAACCAACGAAACGAGACAGAGTCTTGGACGAACACGTCCTATCCGAGTTGATACATTATATTACTCGCAGTTATTGTATATGTAAAAGGATAATCCGTTCATTCGTCTAATCCTCATGGGAGGGGGTCGGCTCTATCCTCTATCACGACCCGTCCTCATTTTAGACAGCACCTCATGCATCCATGCTGCACCCGCAGCGCCCTTGCTCATGTCATTTCCAGTTCCTAACCGTCATGTGCCTAACACATCTGCTCTCATGTAAACCGCTTATACACATAAACTTCTAAATCATGTCGCAACTCTAGAGTTTTCCAGTCGCAAAGAGTTCATCGACTCGACCCCAGAGTCGCCTAGTTGCGCTCGCGGGTGGGGATCTGGGCAGAGGGGACGAAGTTCGTGGCGAGACGACGCTCCGTGTTCTGGCGGGAGTTGACGAAGTCGGGGTAGTTGAGCGTCAGCTCGACAGCGCCGCTGTGGATGGCATCGACAGCCTCGACACCAAGCATGAACGAGTGGTCCTGGTTGCCGACCTCGTATCGCCAGCTGCCGAATCGACCGCGGGAGAGGATGTCCATGTCCTGAAGCTTGGGGAGGACCTGCTTGAGGACTCCCTCACGCTCCAGAGTGGGAGTGGGGTAACCGTGGTCGAAGGCACGGTGGTAGGTGGAGACGATTTCGTCCTCGGGGCGGATCATCTCGGTGTTGATGAGACCTTGGATGCTGTCCTTGAGGATGTTCTCAACATCGACGGGCTTAAGCTCCGACTGGGAGATCTCCAGCATGATGGACCAGTAGGGACCCTCCTTAGCCTCGTCAGACTCAGCCTTCTCACCGTTGGCAAGGTAGAGGGTGGGGAGCTTGGCATCAGCCTGGGGCTGGTTGTAGGGGGAGTAGTTGGAAAAGATGGTGGCACGGTAGAAGGGGCAGTTGTCCTCGGGGAAGTACAACTATACGTCAATTAGCAAATTGCCCTCTAAGAACTCGGGGTTCGATCTCCACTTACCCAGCACTTGTCACCGATGCGCTCAGGGCGCTCACCACGGATACCGACACCAATGACGTGGGTGGTAGAGTAGAAGAGACCCTTGGTGAGGGTCTGGAGCTCCTCGTTGCCCATCTTCTCGGCGAGGTGGTCAACGGCCATGGTGTTGATGAGCTTGTTGTAACCAACAGTGGTACCGTCGGCGAAGGAGACAATCTTCTTCTCGGCGTCGACCTTGGTGACCTCACCGCTCTTGCCGAAGCGCTTCTTCTCCTCGGGGATGGTGTCGGCGACGGCGATCCAGATACCACCGGTGCCGTCACGGGCAGGGAAGCGGAAAGTGGCGTTGGGACCCCAGTTACCGGCAACCTTGTTCAGGATGACGTTCTTGGTAACGTTCTTGACATCGGGGGCAGCGACACGCTCGCCGAGCCACTGGCATTGCATCTGGACAAGACCCGTTAGTATCGAGCTCGGAGCAAGCGTTTCAGGGGTCCGCGTCGGCTTACCTTGGTGGTGGGAACGGCCCAGACCTTGTAGTTGTAGGGGCGCATGAAGATGTCGGCGATACCCTCACCTGTCATGCGGAGAATCCACTCATCGAAGTCCTTGGGCTTGGTGTTGGCAACACGGCACTCGAGGGCAGAGTCAATGAGGCCGTCAATGCACTTGACCTGGTCCTCCTTGGGGAGCATGGAGATGTTGTTCTGGAAGGGGTAGGGGACCCAGAGGCCCTTGTAGCGGACGTAGGAGATGCGCTGGTGGGTGTACCAGTCATCGTCCTTGGGGAGAGCCTCGTCGATGCAGTCGTCGAAGTACTTGTAGTGGGAGAAGATAACGTGGCCGCCGACGTCGTAGAGCTGGGAGGATCGCGCGTTAGCCGGGCTGCGTCGACGGCAATGGAGGGGAGGATTGAACGTACGAAACCCTCAGGGGTGACATCGGTACTGGCGAGACCACCGGCCTTGTCAGCAGCATCGACAATGAGCCACGAGGGGCCGTCCTGGGCGAGATGTTAGCTTCGCGTTGACCGAAACTCGAGCTGGCGGTGAGCGTACAATGTGGTTCAGTCGCTTGGCAGCACCGAGACCAGTAGGTCCCATGCCAATGACGAGGACATCAACGTTACTGCAGGGAGATGATGCGTTAGCAGTCGTCGCAAGGAATTCGCCTGTCAAAAGGGTGCAACGGGCGAGCTCGACGAACATCGAGGGGTGCGAACTTACGTGTCGGCCATGGTGGGGGAAATTTCTGAAGCTTCGCGGGGGAAGAAAAAAACAAGTTGACGGGTCTGACTTTCGGTGGTAAGCAGCAGCAGGGAAAATGCACAACGCCAGAAGACTCGGACTCGAGAGGCGACGGAGAGCAGAGGTGAAGCTTTACAAGACAACGGGGAAACAGCGCGGGCAGCAACGTCCTGGTGGTTGCTATAGATATTGTTCGCCAGGAGGCTGGCGAAAAAGGAGACGGTGATGGATGGCGGGGCTAAATTTATTCTGGACCCGCCAGGGGAGAAAAGAACAGGGGAGCACAGTTAGCAGCAGCTTCAGGGGCGGGACGGCGGGCAGGGAGTTGGGAGTTGAAGACTCGCCCCACCGCCTCTCAATTTGAATCTAATGGACACACACAACCACACCGCAACGCATGGTGATGGCACTACGAATTCGCCCGGAACACTGAGTCGCTGATGGGAGACAAGCTCACGGCCTAAGACACTGGATCTTACCCACCCTCAAGTGACAACACCGCCCGCCACCTTTTCCCTCGCTCTCCCGCCGCTCGACTCAGGGGGTCGACCATGGAGGGGGACACAGGCGGGGTTCCATCTCAAACATGGGAGCTGGTGGCAGGTCACTGGTGGACGAGAGCGAGAGGCATGTCTCTCCATCACATTGTTGCGGCGACCAGGTAATCTAACGCGCACCAAAGTGCCTCCTTTAATCAGATCCGTCCTCTTCCTACGAACCGCAACACTGTGGCTTCTTCTGAGGCTGGCGGTCGGCCAGTTTTAGGCACTGCCTTGGCCCAGCTTGGTGGGGATCATCGTCGCCCACCCCTCTTTCCGCCTCCGTCCCTACGGAGATGGCTTGTGTCTTTGACGTTGCCCCTCCACTCTTATTATTCCTAGTCTACTTCGTTCGTTTCTGGCCATCGACAACCCCCGGCTCCGACTTTGTGCATCGAGGAAGACGTTCGGAAGGACCTCGCATATGTACGATACCTGCTTCACAACCGTTTTCCCGCCTCAATCGAGCCCAGCAATAGACTTAGGAGACCCCATCGTCGTGCATCTGCTTGCACAGCACCCAGACGCGTGGGAGGGTCAGTGTTCGTCAAGGTTGTTGCCTCCACGCAAAAAGAGACATGGCCCGACGGGCGGGAGGCTTGGTTTCCTTTTAGTGCCAAGCCTGGCCTCCATTCCCTTGCCTCCCTCGAACTGGACGAAATTGCATGTGCGACCCCCTCCCCTGCGCGCGGATATCGGTATCAGCAACAATCAATGTTTGGTTTTGATGGCGTCGACCGTCATGTCCAAACAGGGCCGGATCGAGGTAAGACAAATTTCGCCGCCGGACCAATCCGGTGCGGTGCATGTGTCGCTGACGGGCCTTATCAAAGCGTTGCCTTGTTCCGGCGCGAGGAAATGAAGTGCCCTCCATCATCACCAACTCTCGCGGCTCTTGGGGATGGGGGGGGGGGGGGGGGGGGG
>WMHX01000201.1:0-12525 GCA_013420875.1 Thelonectria rubi | reverse complement strand
CAGCTAGGCGCATAAACTAGCTAAAAATCTATTAATTAATAAAAATCCTTTAGGCCTTATAATTATTTATTTTTATTAATTATTATTTTCTATTATTATAAACCTCCCTATAAAGAATAACTTTTATCCTTAAGATTTAAATTCTTTATAATATATTAAAATTAACCTCCCTAATTTTATTATTCTTTTATATTTATTTCTTTAAATAGAGCCCTTAATCTATCTAATTATTTCCCTAAAAATAAGATTCCCTTTACTAAAGGAAGCTTAATTATTCCCTTAATTAGATTAATAAGCCTAATTTATTATTAATTAAATCTAATTTATTTTTAATTAAATCTAATTTAATTTAATAAGATTAGAATATTCTAATTAAGCGCTTTTAATAGCTAGATATTTAGAATATAGGCCTAAAGATATTTAATATAGGGCTTAAGGCTATTAAGCTCTTATAAGATAATAAAGTAAATATATATTTAGGCATTAAATATTATATCTAAGATAGTATAATTAAAGGAAGTAGGTTAGATAATATAATAAAGGGGGTATAGGGCTAGTAATATTAAGGACTATTTAATCTTTTAGAGTTTATAGGCTTTTATAGGATTATAGGAGGAGGGGGCATTAGTGCAGGTAGAAGCTTCCAAGCTGGAGGAGGTAGTATCTAGTCCTATTTAGGCTAAGAGGGCAGTAGTATAAATAACCTAAAAATTGCTTAGGTATTGCATTCTAGAGCTTTATTATATAGGGACTTAATAATAGCTTTATTATTCCTAGAAAGCTAGAATATAATAGGGATAAAGTGGTTCTTTAGGGTCTCTATAATCCCTGCCTATTAGGATATTAAGATTAACCTATTAGGAATATATATAATAAAAATCTTAATCTAATTTAAGGATAATATAGGTTAATTAGGCATTTTATTTAGATTAAGGGCTAAAAAAGGCTAAATAGTAGTATTTTATATATTAAGCACTTTAGGATTATTTAATAGTTTAATAAGATTAAAAAGCCTACCCTTCCCTATTATATTAAAGTATTTTAATTTATTAATTATTAATCTATTAATAATAATTAGCTTTTATATAGGCAATTAATTAAATATTTAAATAGCCTTTTTTTTAATAATTTCTAAGGGGCTATAAATAATACTAAAGGTTATAATATTATTTATTTCTTTAGGGACTATAATAATATCTTAAGAGGGGGTAGGGCATATAGCTTTATAAGTAGAGCTAGTATTGCAATAAGTATATTAATAGCTAGGCCTTAAGGCCTTAGGGCTAGAATTGCATAGCAGGGGAATATAGGGTTAACTAGGCGCTCCCTATATAGGAGGTGCTATATAAAGCCTATTCTCCTATCCTTATATTCTTTTTAGGCAATTAGAGGCATAATATAGTCTATAATTTATATAAAAGGGGGTAAAATAAGCAGGGCTTAATCTTAATAGGAGTTAATCTTATTTATAGAATAGATAATATAGTGGCTTTTTTAAATAGGGATTATAGAGAATCTATATTAATTAATTAATTAATAACTATCTTAATAAATTAGGTTTATAGCCTTATTATAGGGAGGAATATTAGCAAATTAGTACTAGAAGGGGCCTAGGTCTTTTATTAAGTTATATAGCTATAAATACTTTAAGACCCTAAATTGCTAAATGCCTAATTCCTTAAAGGTAGCCTATAAGAATAATTAATAGATATATTTAAACTCTTACTCTATATTATTAAATAATATCTAGTTAAGGTTATCTATTAGAGCTAATATTTAATCTCTTAAGGGGAGGTAATTATCCTATATTATAATATACTATCCTAGATCTCTTACTGCTATAGATTATATAAATATATATCCTCTAATATAAATATTTATAAGGCTATATTAAGTAGTTAAGGCCTCTAAAGAATATTTAATAAGTAATTAAATATTAAGAAATATATAGATTATTATAATATACTTATAACTCCACTTATCTAGCTAGGTATAAAGGGGAGGGTAAAGGACCTTAAAATAATAAGGAAAGGCTATATTACCTAAGATTTACTAGAAAGCTAGAGTAAAGAGCTTATAATAGAGATTAATTCCCTATTTTTATATATTAAAGTAAATAATATATTTAAAGCCTTAATTAAAAATATAAAATGCTTAATAAGTATTCTTAAAGTTTACTAGCCCTATTATAAATTGCTTATTATAAATAGTAGTCTTTATATATATAAGGGAAATATAATTTAAGTTTTCTCTATAATATAATATTTATTTAATATTTTTATTTAGGAATATAATTAATAGGTCTAGGATTATCTAATTAAATAGATAGTGCTTAATAATCTTTATATTTAAGTAGATAATAAGGGAATTAGGGGCAATAATAATTAAGTCCTCTATATTATATTTAATTATAGTAAGAATTGCTTGTAAGGTAGATAGTTCTGCCTAATCTTTATTAATAAGGGTATAGATTACGCTCTAAATATTTATATAGTATTAGGCCTAGCTTATAGTAATAATTTATCTATTTTTATAATATCCCTATAGTGGAATATCTATAAAGCTTATTATAATAGCTTCCTAGGAGATATTAATGTCCAATTAGGAAGTCTATAGTAGCTATTAAGTATAGGGGTAGATAAATATAAATTATATATAAATAATAATTATTAATAATATAATTATTAAGGATTTATTATATAAATAGAATTAGCCCTTACTTTTACTTTAATAGATAGTAAATTATTTAGGTTTATTAATTAGATAGTAAGATTAGTTTAGAAAGTATTAAATATTATTATTTAAGTTAGGGGTTTTGGCTAGGGTTATTGCCTTTAGGGGCTAGAATTAGAGATTACTAATTCTGCAAATTATGCAGGTTCTAGGCATCTTTTTTACTATTTAGAAAGGTAATAAGGTTAAGAGGTTATCTAATTAGATAGTTTATATGCTTATTAATATATTAGGTAGCTTAAGTAAGGAATAAGGGTTATAATAAGGATATAAGAAGAGGGTTAGTAATATAAGGAAAGTAAGGTAAGAGAGAAAGAAAATAAAAGAGGATTTATTTGCTTAAGTATTTAAGAATATAAGAAGGAATAAATAATTATTTTAAGTATTTAGGGAATAATTTAGGCCTAAGGCCTTAATATATAATATATTTAGTTATTTACTTATTTATTTATTTAGGCATTAGTGCTAAGCAATTATTTCTTAATCCTTTATCCCTAAGATTAATTTAGGTCTTAAGCTTCTTCCTTTTTCTAACCTCCTTAATTCCTTATTTTCCTTCTGCTTAATTATTTAATTAGGTATAGCTCCCCCTCTCTTTACTATCTAGGCAATTAAGGGCATTAAGGGGGCTTAGGCTAACCTCCTTGATATTTCTAATTAATTAGTTAGCTAGCTTTAGGATATTAAGTTCTATAAGTAGACCTAGATATCCTAGCTTTATTGCAATATAGTTTAATTATTAGTTATTAAAATTAGGTTATATTAATTCTAAAATATAAATTCTTTTTTTCTTTTATTACCTTTTTATTCTTATTAATTAAATAATTCTTTAATTTAATAATAAGTTTATTATTTAGATTTATTTATAAATAGCCTTTAATTAATTTAAATAGCCTTTATATATTAAGCTAGCTTTATAAAAAATAGAGAAGAAATTAATAAAGGTATTATTTTATAATTAAATTAAATTTACTAATTAGAAGGATTATATTCTAGAATCTACTATTAAAATTATTAAGTTAAAAGCTATAAAGCTCTAATCTATATATATTCTAATAAATCTCACTTATAAATATAATTATTTAATCTAGGAGATCTTATATTAGCCTAAATATTTAAAGGCTTTAGTTATAGCCTTTATAGGGTATTAGAACCTAATTATATATTTATACTGCATTTAGACTTATTTATCTAATATCTCTACTAATTAGGAATATATTCTTACTCTATTTTATATTTATTAATTAATCCTAAGCTTTATAAAGGGGCAATATGCTAATTATATTTAATATTCTTATAGTAAATATAAATAGATTTTATTATATAAATACTAATTAATTATTCTTAATATTAGAGAATTATTTAATTATCTCTAGGGCTCTATTAGGCCTAAGAATCTTAAGATTTATACTATAGGAGTTCTTAATTAGACTAGCTGCCCTTAGATCTTAGAGATAAAGGAATTAAATAATTTTATATATAGGGATCTTAAAGTAAAGGTAAAAGTAGAAAACTATTAATTATAAGATAAGGAGCTTAGCTTCTTCCTATTATAATAATAATTAGGCTTTAATAGGCTATTAATTTAATAGGTTTTATTAATAATTAATTTTAAAGGGGGGGTAAAGGGAATAAATAATATAATTAATAGGGAATTAGGTTCTTTAATAATCTAATCTTAAGTAATAATAGACTTTAATCTAGTACTCTTTAGGCAGGATATTAAAATAATAAAGAATATAAATAATATATTATTTTCTTTATTCTCTTCCTCCCCTTAATAATAAGGAATAATACTTAAAACCCTTATTATTAACTACCTTTTTATTATATCTTTCTAGATTATAATTATATATTTAATTAATTCCTAATTATATTTATATATTTTATAGCTTCTATTTTGCCTATTTAAGGGATAATTATTTTAAATTAAATTAAAGGTATTATTATAAAAGGCACTATTAAGCAATCCTTATTTATATTATTTTTATTATTTAGCTTATATTAGGTATTAATAATATATTTATTCTTAATATTTTCTTCTTAATTAGATAGTTCTTATTATTAAGGCTTTTTATTATAAAAAAGGCACTTTATAAATTAAAGGTTATCTTTATTAATATTAGTAGCTTATTATCTATCTTTATTTTTATAGAACCTCTTAAAATAGTCCCTATAAATAGAAATTAAAAGCTTAAGGCTACTTTAGAGCTAAAGGCAATATGCTTTATTACTTAATTTGCAAATTATAATATATAGGCTAATCTATTAAGGCTTAAGCTTAACCTCTTAAAATAAATCTCTAGCTTAATAGGAATTATAATAAAATATAAGGTTATTTATTTAAATAGCTTATTTATATAAAAGCTTTAAATAGTTCTAATTAATATAAGTAGCTAGCTTCTAATAATATTCTATAGCCTTTTGCCTTATATCCTTTATATTCTTATTTAGCTATATAATAATCTTTAGTTTTATTTTAATTATTTAATTATATATTTTTATTTTATTTTAATTAATAATTTACTATATTAGGATATTTACTTTAAGTAAAAGAATAGGCTTTTATTTATAGATTAAATAAAATAATAAATAATTATAGAATACTTAAGGTATAATGCAATTAATTAGGAGGATATGGCCTAGATTATTAGGCTATATGCCTAAGTATATAGGGTTCTATTTTATAATAAATTTAGCAATTAATTAATACCTAACTTTAATAATCCTATTTACTTTTAGGTTATATATTAATATTAAGATAATTTTTGCCCTTAAGGCCTATAGGGTAGGTTTAAAATTTTATATTAATTTTAAGCTATTATTTATTATTATTATTAAGATTACTCCCTATTTAGAGATAATACCTTATATAAAGACCTTAATAATGCTTATATTTAATATAGGGATAGCTATAGCCTTTACCTACCCTATTAGATTATAATAGGCTTTTAATAGGTATTTATAGCCTTAGGCTTATAGGAGGTATTAGGCATCTATATAGACCTTAAATATTAATTATCTAGATTATATTAATATAGTATACTTTTTAACCTTAACTATTAAATATTCTTAATAGACTTTATAGATTTAGATATAAATAGCTATTTTAGTCTATATACTTGCCTATTAATATTTCCTCTAAAGGATAATAATAGTTAAATTATAGCCTTTATAGCCTAAATTAATATAATAGGATATAATTAATTAGTTCTTAATTATTAAATTAAATACTATTAGATATAGGGGTCTATAAAATCTATTCTATTTATAGCTTTAGCGCTAAAGGAATCCTCCCTAAATAAAATATTAAATAGCTTCTTTTCTAATCTAGGCATATTTAATAGCTATTAAGCTAATAGGATATTATATAGTGTAAAAAAACTCTCCTAATTGCAGCTATTTGCTTTTATACTTAATAGCCAGGTATTATATCTATTTAGTATAGTTAATCTCTAGGTCTTTAAATTAGAGCTTATTATTAATTAGCCTTAAATCTCTAAATATAATTAGGTATAAATATAAATTAATAAAATCCTTAATATTATCCTCTACCTCCTTATTTTTCTAATTAAATAGTCCTACCTATTTTTATAATAATCTATTAATAATTAAATTCTTAATGCCTTTAATATATTAAATTATAAAGTTAAAAAGGAGAATATAATTTAATTACTAAATAATTAAGGCTCTAGGAATATTATTAATATAGCTATTAAACTAATAAATAAGGACTTATAAGTTAGTCTTAAGGGTAAATAATATACTATAAATTATCCCTTATAATCTTCTAATTATATAGAGGATAGCTTAATATTCCCTTTTTATAGTATTATATTTATATTCTATATTATTCTATAGTCCTAATTTAAATTAAATTAGATATCTCTTTCTATTAATTACCTACATAAAAATATATCCCTATTTATATAGGCTAGTATTAATTATTAGGATTACCTTCCTAGCTCCTGGGCTGCAATTTAGCGTAATTAGTATAGGTATAGAGGTTATTTTATATTTTAATATCTTTAGAGCTTTTACTTAATTTAATCCTTAAGTAAATTTAATATCCTTTTTAAGGAGTATTATAAGGGGTCTTATAATTAATATAAAGCCTATAATCTAATAATAATAGTACCTAATAATACCTAGAAATAAGCAGACTTTTATAATAAAATTATAATCTTCTTACTCTATAATCTTAATAATCTTAAATTCCTTTAGGGCTTAACTATTAATACTATATAAATAGCCTATTATTATAGCTAATTTTTAATAGAATTAAGATTTTAAGACTAATATTATATATCTAGATAATTCTATATTAAGAAGGGTCTTATTAAGATTAATTAGATACTCTAGAATATACTATCTAATATTAAATTAGGCTAATTTATTTTTATATATAATCTTAAGTCCCTTAATAATAATATTATTTAGGAAAATATAATAAATATTTAAAAGGAAATTAAATAGGATTTAAATAATAATCTATAAAAATTAGGCAATAAAATTAATAGCTCCTTATAATAAAGTATATATTTATAAGAGTCTAATAGGCATTTAGAAAGTTATTAAGTCCTTACTTTTCTTATTTAGTAATATCTAATTATATCTAGAAAAAAAATTAAGAAATAAAAGTATTTTATATATTATTATATTTACTAAAAATTTATTTATACTTAAAGGTATAAAGCTATTATATATTATATATTTATTAATATAAATAGCTAAATTAATTAAATAGATTTTATTATTTTTTTTAATAATTAATATAAATAGGTTTTAATAGGCCCTATAGCCCTCCTTAAGTATCCCTCTTTTTATACAAACTTTTAGAAGCTTTATTACCTTCTGCTTAAGGCTAGGCAGGATAGGGATAGTCCCTAATTATTAAGCTAAATAAGAGATGACTTTTAGGATTTATAATAGCGCAATAATAGGGTTAAATTACTTATACTTATTAAAATCCCAGGCTAAAGTAGCTTCCTAATTTTAGAGGATCTAAAGGTAAATATCTTATTCCTTAGGGTTAAGGTCCTCTTTTACTTAATTAAATAATTCCTTATATTAATTAGGTATAAATTATATTCCTTTTTTTATTATTAAGAATTTTAGGGTAATAATATTATAATATAGTGCATTTTATTCTAATTTTCCCTTTATATTTTTCTATTTTTTTTCCTTTTAATAAAGGTCTTCTTTTAATATAGAACTATCTAAGGGTTAATTATTAATAGGGTGGATCTTAATGCTCTTCTATTTAAAGAGAGTGTTTATATTTATATAGGGGGCAGTATAAAGGTAATAGTTCTCTTTTTTCTTCTTTTTCTTTTTCCTTTTCCTTCTCTTTAGTTTAATATCCTATTTTATTTTCTTAAACTTAATATAGGCTATTATTATATTCTCTATCTATTCCTTCTGCAATTTTTTAATAATTAATTAGATAATAAATTTTAAATCCCCTTAAGATAGGTATTAAATTAATTCTAAATTATTATCTCCTTTTAAGGGGAAGTTGCTTAATAGGTCCCTTAGAAGGAGGCTTATAGTCTATATTTAGATATTATCCTTGCGCTTTTCTAAATATAGGACTTCCTATTTAATTAATTATAAACCTAAAATTATAAGGTAAATATTACTTAAATTTATCCTAATTATTATCTAATTAGGGATAATAAAATAATTAAATAAAAGCTTAATAGCTTAAATAAAAGATATACTTAAAATAAATAGGATTATAATTATTTTTAAAAAGGTAATAAATATTTAAATTAAAATAAAAATATTATTAAAATATAAAATAATATTATAAAATCTAATTATTCTAATCTTTCCTCTAGAATAGAATATAATAGAAATTTAATAAAAAGTAATTATTAAGTAGTATTTTTTTATTAAATTACTTATAATTAGATTGCCCTTTAACCTAGAATTAATAAGGGCTTTAATTATTCCTCTATTATAATACTAAAAGCAGACTACTACTTTTAGGGTATTTTATATATATATTAGGACTTAGGATTTATTAATAAGTAAAATAGGGCATATAATAATCTTTAATTAATTAAATAATTCCTAAAGGAATATAGATTATAAGCAAGCAATAAAATTAATAATATCTTACTATTTATTCTTATTAATATAAAAGTATTATTTAAATAATAAATTATTAGGTATTAATAGGGTATTAATATTATTTAAATCTTTAGGAAATATTATATAATTAATATTATACTCCTTTACTATTAAATTATAATAGGATATAATATTAAGAATCTCTTTAATAATTATAAAGTAAATAGCTAAAATATATTATTACTTTCTAGATTTTACCTTAATAATTAGCTTTTCCTATTTAATATATTTAATATTATTAATACTTATTATAATAATATTAAAATCCTTTATTATAAGTTTAATAATTTTAAGTACTAATAGGAAAGTATTATATATTAGTATTAAGATCTTCTTATTATAAATTTTATTTAAGACCTTTTAGCTAGCTTTATTATAGGTTAAGTTATTAATATAAAGGTTCTTAAGTTGCAATGCCCTCTTAACCTCCTTTTAATTAGTTACTTTATATTAATTTATAATGCAAGGGATGGGAGGGGTATTATTTTTTATAATAATTATCCCTATTATTATTTTAATTAAGAAGAATTAGATTTAGAGTTTATTATCTTTTAAGTTAGATATATTATAAATAAAAATAAGGTTTATTCTTAATAGGGGTCCTATAGGTTTAATAGAATTTAGCTTTAATAAAGGTCCTATAGGTTTAATAGCCATATTAGATATATTAATTAAATAGTTGCCTATAAGATCTAGAATATATTAGGCAAATTAGTTAAGGCATTTTTATTTAAATAGGGTTAGACCTTATTTATATTTTAGCTAGATAGAGCTTTTAATATTATTAATTTAAATTTAATATTTTAAATTAAGTAAGAGATCTAGCTAATAAATTAGGAGTCTCTTAATATATAATTAGAAAGCTAGGGAGGTATAATATATAATTAAATATAGAAGAACTAAGGATTTATATTTAATGCCTATAAAGTAGGCACTTATAGAAGAGTTATACTTAATATATCCCTTTTAGTAGTTATTATTATATAGCTTATATTAGTTAGGGAAGTAATTAATATTCTAATAGTATTAATATAGCCTTTTTATATTAGATTAATATAGGTTTTAGGTTTAGATAGTATAAACCTTTATAATAGGCTTATTATTTAAGTAATTAAATAGATTTAGAGTTAAGTATAAATTCTTTATATTCTTAAGGCCTTAAGTATAGAATTTCTATTTCTCCTTTTAAGCTATTATCTATTCCCTTTTATTTTTGCGGTTAATAATTAAGGCAAATTAGATTTTAAGGTTATTTATTTTAGCTATTAATAGGTTAATAGCTTCTTTTATAGGGTTAATAGTTTTTATAGGCCAGGGCAATATTAGGCCCTAAGGTGGGAATTATAGTATAGGGGGAGGTCTTAGGACTATATTATAGTGTCTTAGCTATTAGTACTAGTTCTAAAGAGGGGCTAAATAGTCTCTAGGGTTACTAATATGCAGTTCTATTATAGATCCTTAGCATTAGATAGCTAGCTTAATCTTAATATAGTTTAAGACTAGCTTAAAAAGCTTTTTATATAGCTTTTAGCCTAATTAATTAGAGGTTATATAGTACTAGTAATAAAGTATAATAATAATAGAGTTTAGGATCACCCTATAAAAGGCTTGCCTAGCCTTATAGCTACTATTTATTTCCTTAATAGTCTAGGAAATAAAGTAATAGTATTATAATATTTATATTTAGAATGCTTTAAGGTTATTACTTAATAGGCTATATTAATTTATCCTGCTTAATTTAAATATAGCTAATTTTAATTAATTAGGATTATTATTCTTAAAAGTGGCCTTTAGGCGCTTTTAAGTTTTATTCTAAATATAGTTTTTAAATATATATTTTATATATTTTTTAATATATAGCTTAAAATAATATAATTAAAAATACTTAGGCTATTTAATCCTATTATACCCTTAGTTTTTAATAGTAAGTTTAAATTAAGTAAGGTAATTTATAATATTTTAATTATTAAATTAAGCTAAAGGGATATTAAGGCATTAGGCAGCTTTAATACTAAAAGCATTCTTAATTATTACTATAAGTCTATTAATAATAATCTTATTAAATATAATTTAAATAGAGGGTATTATTATATTAAGGCCTATTTAGGAGCTTTCTAAAGATTTAAAGATTATACTTAAATAGCTATAGGCTAGGCTTAAGGTAATAGTAGATTATAGTGTGGGAATAGGATATATAGGTGCCTTTAGGGTTATAAGGCAGGAGAAGGGTCTAATAAATACTTTTCTAATTTATTTAAATACTAATTATTAAGGCCTAAGTATTAATTAATAATTTTAATTATAATTAATTAAATAATTACTAAATTATTTTTCTATAAGGGGTTAGGCTAAATATTATAAGGGCATTAACCTTAAGGGTGGTTTCTTAAGAATACTTTTAGGCTAAAGGCCTAAATCCTTAGGACTAGGCAATATAATAATTATAATGCTTTTAAATAGTATACTTAAGTCTTTAATCTCTATTACTATAAGGGATAATATACTCTTAAGCTATACGCTTAAGTCCTTAATCCTAATTAAATTAAGGGACTGCTCTAATTATTTATAAATAAGTAAGGATCTTAAGATTAAATTTAATAATTAATTAAATAAAATTATTAATATAATTTAGGTTATAAATTAAAATAATATAATAGATAATTTAGGTATTAATAAGGGGTTACTATTATATTAATTCTTCCTTTTATGCATATTAGTCTTCTTATTATTATAGCTAGCTGCTTTTTTTAAGTATATAAACTATATAGATATTATCTATAGGCCTATTTTAACTGCTTCCTTAAAGATATTATAGTTTATTATTATATCTCCTATTTCCTAATTAATTATTACTAGCTAGGGGTTTAGGGCTAAAATATCTACCCGCTTAAGGGTAAGATTTAGAGCTAATAACTTAACCACTTTAATTAGTATTAATACTCCTAGATAGTCTATAAGAATAATAATTAATTAATTAATTATTAAGGGGGTTTCTAATGCAATAAATATTAATTTAGATTTTTAATCCTTTAATAATAATTATTATTTATTATAATTTATAAATAGAATTAAATCTTTTATTATTAATAGCACTATTATAAATAAACCTAAAATAATATTAAATTAAATAATTTTTAATAAATTAAAATTAAATTTTATTTATTTTTACTAATTATTTAATTAATTAAACCTAATAATTAATATTATATTAATTAAAGGTTATTAGGTAAGGGTGGGAGTTTTTTAGGGTCTTTTAAGGTTACCTATAGGATAACCTTTATAGCTATTTCTATTATTCCTGCTTCTTACTCTCTCTTTATATTTAGGTTTTCTAATAATAGCTTAAAAGTATTATTACCTTTCTAATTAATTAATTTTAATTATAAAGGTAGCTTATTTCCCTAATATAATCTCTAAATTTAATAGGGAAAATAATATAACTATATAATATTATAATCTATAAAATAGCATATAGGGTAGGTAGTGGAGGGAGGGAGCGAGACTGGAGGAAAAGAGGGTTTTCTGCAGGAAAATGCTAAAATAGATATAGCTAGGGCTTGCAGCTAATAGGGATAAAATAGAATTAAATAATTAACTAATAAAAGATAATAATAATACTTTAAATAAGATAAATAAACTTTAATTCTTTAGGGG
>WMHX01000200.1:0-14321 GCA_013420875.1 Thelonectria rubi | reverse complement strand
CATTATAATCGTCATCAACATACCTTTCATCTGGTATACGTATCATTACGCACGGACCAATAGTGGTCGAGAAATCGTCTATAAATGACAAGGGTTTTTCCCTCTCTGTCTAGAATCTTCATCATCAATTGCACACATCTTCTCTTGACCAATCGCGACAATCTTTACACCATTGTGACCACCTCTATTTGCTGATTCTTAATATCCAATTAGAATCTTTCTATCTTTTCATCTCGTCTCTCAAACTTCCTTTGAAGCTTCCCTCCATTACCTTTCACTGTTCTTCATACCTTTTTAATAAGATTATAAATAAATTATTTAATCCTAAAAACTAAAATAATATTAATTACTTATTAACCCCTTTTTAATTTAATAATAATTCCTATATTTAAATAAAATTTAAAGTCTTATTAATTTTACTTTAAATACTATTAGTTATATTCTTTTATATTTTAGCTAATAGTTTAAGCCTAAAGGGGCAATAAATAGCTAATAATAAAGAAAATATCAATATTAACCTATTAATAAAGAATAATACTTTAAAAGGGTATTATAAGCTCTTTAAATAAATAATACTTAAAATATTATTTAAAATAGTATTTCTAATTAATAGGTAATAAGCACTAAAATATTAGAGTATTTATTGCCTAGCTATTAAAAGCCTAGCTAGCCTTACTTACTAATTATTAAAAGGAAGCTTAATTTGCCTTTTTATTTAAATATATATAATAAAATAAGGAGCTATTATATATAAGGAGGAGGATTTAAAGCCTTTTATATTATTAATATATTAGTATTTATTAAAATAGCTTTTTTACTTTTATATAAAGATTAATAAATACTTTTATAGGATTATTTTAATTAAAATTAAAAAGGTTTATCTTTAAAATTATAAATTCTTAAAATTATAAATAAAAATTATATATATTATAATAAAAAATTATTAAAGACTTAATTATTATTAAATATATATTTATAAATTTAATAAATATAAATATTTCCTAAAGCTTAAAATATATTTTATTATATATAATAATTAATAAATAAAATATATTTAAAATATTTATCTTATAATCCTTATAAATATATTATTTAGAATCTTTATATTAATAATTAATTATTTTAATTATAAAATATTATAATATAATATAATTAATATATTTATATATATTAATCTAAATAAGAATATCTTTATAAAAATACTTTTAGGCTATAAGTAATATAAAAAGGTCCTAAAGCTCTAGAAAGCACTATATAGGCTATATTAATCTCCCTTATTTTAATAATATTATTTTAAGATTAATTTTATAATAATAAGCTTTTATTAAATACCTAATAAAAATTATTATTAATAAAAAGAAAATATTATTTTCTTCTTTTATATAAATAATTATATTTTTTATTTTTTAAAATTCTTAAAATTTAAAATATTAAAGCTAATTAAATAATTCTAAAAAATATATTATTTAAAAGGAGGCACTCCCCTTTAATAGTTCTTAGGAATTAAAATTATTTATAATTAAGTAGCTTAATATTTATAATTCTTATAATTTATATATATTAATAAAGCCTATTAATTGCTTATTAAACTTTTATTATTTTTTTTATAAGTAAAAATTTTAATAATTTAAGAAGAGCTATTACTTTATAAAGGCATTATTATTATAAAGAGTATTAATTTATATTAATAAAAAGTTAATATTTTAATATATATAATAATTATAATCTAATTTAATATTATATTTATTATAAACTAATTAATTCAATTTAATTAAAACCCTAAATTATAATATTATTAAATAATTAATTAAGCCTTATAATATTTACTTAAGACTTAAAGCTATTTTTTAAGCTATAATATAATATTAAATAGCCTTAATAATAGCCTCTAAATAGCTTTAAATATTAGCTTTATTAATAATTTATTAGACTATTATAATTTATAAGTTTTTATAATAAGCCTATTTAAAGAGATTATTTCTTAATAAATAATAAAATAAAATATAATAATAATCTTAATAATAAAAATAAAATTACTAATTTTTTTATAAATAATAAAAAAAGCTCTTTTTATAAGCTAATTTATAATTACTTTATAAATTAATTTATTATTATTAATTATTTATTAATAATATATTAAGCCTTTATAAATAATAATTTAATATAATAATATATAAATAATATAATTAATAAAAGAAAAGCTTATATAATTATAAATAAAATTAAAATATATAAATATATATAATTATTAATTATAATAAAAGGTTATTAAGAAATAAATTAAAATTATTTATATATTATTAGCTAAATTATTTATTAATAGCTTTATAAAAGCCTAATTAGAGAGCTTTTTAAATACTTTATATAATAATTAAGGCTTATTAACCTTTTAATAAGGTTAATATAAGCTAGAAAGGAGGAATTAAAATAGGAGGAAATAATAGCTATAATATAAGTTAATTAGGCAATAAGGCTATTAAGCTAAAAGGGCATATTAAATTAGGTTATATATATAGCCTTATATATAGAAGGTTATATAATTAATAGGCCTATAGCCTGATTATATAATAGGCAGTAAATGGTCGCTAGGCTATAGGAAGGGAGGAAAAAGGGGGCCTATAGGGGCAGGAGCAGATTTTAGGGTTAGAGACATATAACACAATATAATAGACGAATTGAGGTCATATTGAAAGGCATACTAAGCTATTCGACAGATCGCCATAGCTAATGAATTTGGCTACTCGTGGGTCTAGATCGAAAAGAGACCCACTATTCTAGTGGGTGGCAAAATCCTGGGACACCTTGTCTGACTTGTAGTGCATAGCCGAGAATAATAATTTAAGTAATAATAGTCATTATAATAGCTGGAATAAACTGGTGAAATTTGAAAAAGATAATATTTAATAAAGATGAAAATCCATAAAAAGATGATAATACTAGGAGTCTTCTAGTTAATGATATACTAGATAATAAGTGAGAAGATTATGCCTAGGTAGGTGCCCTTAACCCGACTGAGGAAGCTGAAAATAGACTAGCTAGAAGCTATTAAGAAGTAAGTACTTATTAAGGTTAAGCTCTAAGGGATGCAGAGACCTACTAATTCTCATTCCTAGGACGATAGTAATTATTGCCTAATATAATCTCTAATCTTAGAAGAATTTTTGGGTTTACTCTAAGAATGCCACGATGCCAATCATCATCGCAGTAGAGGCGACTTGAAATCCAAAGGCCAACTCCTTAGATCCTAAGACTGCCGAGATCTTACGAAGTTTTCAACTTCGTCGCATGCGTGAATAGTCAATTTATCAAAGCACGCCCATTATCCCATTTTCTCCTAAACGCTACTATCTCTATCCAAATAATAAACCTCCTGCGCCTCTACATACGCCTCCTTAGCACCGCTCCGCAGCTGCCGCCTCCTCTCTGACAATAACCACTCCCGGAGCTTATCTGTCAGCCTATTAAAAATCCACTCGCTCTCCTTCTGGCTACCTATTAAAGGATTGCGACTCCCGACCTACAACCCACGACCATATCAGCTCCTTATCCGAGTCCTTATTATTAGGATTCCGGCACTTTTCCTTTAGCTTGGCCTTGCAGTGCATCTATGCGTTATGCTTATCTTCGCTAATGAGCTTAAGGTAGTAGGCCTATTAGTCAAAAGTATAGCGATGCAGCTTGGATTCTTTGAGGTGGGTGGTAATAACCTGAATCTTAGAGATAAGGAGGAAGTGGAAGTTAATGTTGAATTGGGTCATGTACGTAGCCTTATGCACAGAAGGTCATGTGATCAATAGGCCCGCAGCCTGGTCATGTGGTGAACGGCGAATAGTCGCCGGGCGCTAGGAAGGGAGGAAAAAGGGGGCCTTTTTGGGCAGGAGCAGTTTTCGGGGTTAGATATATATAATATAATATAATAGATAAGTTAAGGTCATATTGAAAGTCATATTAAGCTATTTAATAATTAATAGTTAGATATATGCAATATATATACTAATTAAATATTATATTAGAGATGAATTGCTTAGTATTTGCCAATTAATTGCAGCAATATCTGCATCCTTAACTATTAAGCTTAATACTAGTAAAGACTGGATTCTCTAGTTCTTAGTCTTATAGATAAAGGCTAAGAACCAAAACCTCTAGCTATATCTTAACCCCCAAGCTAAAGATAAGCCAACCCTTAATATAACTAACCTAATTCCCCCAGATATTATAGCCTTCTGGAAGCGAGGCTCTTACTAACTGGGCACTAATAGCTCTGCGACTATAGAAGTAATAGAGCTTAACCCGTGCTGAGAGCCTAGTGAAGATAAGGCAGTCTTAGCCTTGCAGGTTAAGGAGCTTATTGCAAAGGGCCTTATAATATATAATGCACTATAGACTAATTTTAAGTATTATACTAAAAGAAATAAAGCTCTAAAGAAGAAAATAATAATTATATAAAACTAGATTATAAAGTTAGTCTTTAATTCCCTTAAGTATTACTATTGCCCCCTAAAGAAGTCCCTAATTAACTAGGTTTCTATCCTTTATAAATAATTCCATATAATTAAGGCTAAATATATATAACTTATATATTAAGCATTCTGCAAAATTATTACCACACTAAAGACCTATTGCCTTATAATTTATAAGGCTATAAGCAAGTAGGTTCTCTATTAGGAGAACGCCCTCTATAAAGCCCAGGCAGTTGACCTGCAAGAAGCCAAAACGGCGGCTTAGTGGTTTACTAACTTAGTTGCGGCCCTATAATGCATGCCGCTAGAGTCTTAGGCAAATGCCTATAATGCAATAAAGGCAGACTAGGTCCTTAATGATAGCCTTAAGGCCAATACTATCCTAAGAGCTATTTAGCAAACCCTTACTAATTACCTAGACCTTCTAAAGCGAATTAGGTTTGACTAAAGGGCCTTTCACTATAATGCCCCTAAAAAATAGGGGAATAGGGGCTAATTACGCCGCAAGAAAGGCAAGAGACAGTTTAACCTAAGTATAGAGATACACCTAGAAGCTAAGTGCCCTGCCTGCCTATAACCTAGCCACCCCCTACTAATATATTATTATGCCTTCCTAAAAAGGAAGCCTTATTAGTTTCTTCTATATAACTAAATTATAACCTAAATAAAGTAGAGACTTAAGGATAATATAAATAGTATTACTAATTAGGTTAAGAAAATAAAGATAGAAGGCTCCTATTAATTAGCCTATTAGGGCAAGTGCTATAGCTTGGCCCTTATAGTGATTGCAGGCTAACTGCCTAGTAAGCCCTACCCACTTAAGAATTCTATATTACTAGATTCTAAAGCCTTAATATATATCTTTAGGGATATATACTATATATAGAATCTCTGCACTGCCTTAATAGATAATTTTATCTAGGCAGGCATAAAGCTAACCCTAATTAATAGCTATAGTAAGGCTAAGATTACCCTTATTTTGGCTAATAGCTCGCTAAGGAGGCTAAAGCTATATAATATTGCCCTATATATAGCTCTTACTATAAACCTAATCTCTTTTATATAGCTAAGGAAGTAAGGCTTCTAGTGGAATATAAGGCTAGGAAATAATTGCTTAAGGCGCGCTAATAGTAGCCACTTTAGGGAGGTCTAGGAGATTTATAATTAGTAGGTCCTTAAGTTTAAAAAGATTATAGCCTAGCTACTAAGGGCAATTCTAGTAGCAGTTTTTATAACTAATAGACTGCTGCCCGCCCGCTAAAGGCATTACTATATATTGTGGACTTATTGCTAATCCCTATAAGGAGATTCTATTACTTAGTACTAAAGGCTTGGCTACTCTAGCCCTAATATTTTTAGGCACCTAATAGTGGCCTTAAGGGGCATGAGGCTAAAGATAGATGACCTAAAAGGCCCGCAATATATCATAATAGTGGACTATAATGCCTATAGCGTGGCGAAGGCTCGCTAAGTAGTCTGCTAGGTGCAGTAGGAATTAAATACTATAGCCAAGCTGGAGGAGTGAATTGCCCTTACTTTCCACTTAATAAAAGCTAGATATAGTAGTTATATTTTAGTTTAGATTATAATTAATAGAGCTATAAGCTATACTTAAGATTATTATGCCTCTAATTACTTAATGCCTATTATATAGTTAGTAATTGCTAGCTTTATTAAAATAATTAAGGTCTAATATAAGGCTAATATAAAGGTCTTTAAATGTAATAATGAGATTATAATTATATACTTATAAGTTATAAAGGCAATTATAGACCTAAGGATATACTATAAGCCCTTAGCGCCTAATATATAGGCTTAAAATGGCGGCATGGAGTGCATTATAGCAGTTATTATATAGAAGAGCCGCGCTATGCAGGCAGCAGCTAAGTTCCCTAAGTATTTATAGCCTAAGACAATTAAAATAGCAGTATACCTCTATAACCGCTTACTAGCTGCTTAGTAAGGCTAGAAGTCCCCCTATAAGCTCTTCCACTTATATTTCCGCACTAATAGCTTAGTAAAGCCTAACCTATTATATTTATAATTATATAAGTATAAAGCCTTTACTCTTACTATAGATGCCTAATTATAAAGGAACTGCCTCTAAAGACTAGCTCTAAGGGCCTAAATTGGCTTCCTTATTAGCTATACTTCTAGCAATTCCTTTAGGGTATAGAATCTATTAAAGAAGGAGGTCTTTATTATTTAAGATATTATTTTTAATAAATAGTAATATTTTAATAAGCACTTAAAGAGCCTTTAGGATAATTTACTAAAAGAAGATCTAAAAGTAATATAATAGTGCATTTAGCAGCTGCTTATAGCCTAAAAAGAGCCTCCCTAATAGTTCTCCTAATTGCCTAATAAAAAAGATAATAAGATTATAAGCAAACTATTTAATCCTAAGGACTAAAATAATACTAATTGTATATTAACCCCTCCCTAATTTAATAATAATTCCTATATTTAAGTAAAGTTTAAAGTCTTATTAACTCTACCCTAAATACTATTAATTGCATTCTTTCACTCCTTAGCTAATAGCCTAGGCCTAAAAGGGCAATAAATAGCTAATAAAGATAATATTAATACTAGCCTATTAATAAAAAATAATACTATAAAAGGGCATTATAGGCTTACTAAATAAATAATACTTAGAATATTATTTAAGGCAGTATTCCTAGCTAGTGGGCAGTAAGCGCTAAAATATTAAAGCACTTACTGCCTAGCCGCTAAGAGCCTGGCCAGCCTTACCTACTAGTTATTAAGGGGAAGCTTAACTTGCCCTCTCGCTTAAGCATATATAGTAAAAGAGCGAGATACTCTTATATATAGAGAGGAGTATTTAAAGCCTCCCATATTATTAATATATTAGCATTTATTAAAGTAGCTTTCTAGCTCTTATATAGAGATTAATAAATACCTTTATAGGGTTATCTTAATTAAAGCTAAAAAGGCTTACCTTTAAAGCTATAAGCTCTTAAAATTATAAGTAGAAATTATATATATTATAGTAAGAGGTTACTAAATGCTTAATTGCTATTAAGTATATACCTATAAGCTTAATAAATATAAGTATTTCCTAAAGCTTAAGGCATATTTTATTATATATAGTAATTAATAGGCAAAAGATGCTTAAGATACCTATACTATAATCCTTATAGGCATATTATTTAGAACCCTTATATTAATAGCTAATTGCTTTAATTATAAAATACTGCAATATAATGCAGTTAATACATTTATATATACTAACCTAAATAAGAATATCTTTATAGAAATGCCTCTAGGCTATAAGAAGTATAGTAAGGTCCTAAAGCTCTAGAAGGCGCTATATAGGCTGCACTAGTCTCCCTTATTTTAATAGTATTATTTCGAGACTAGCCTTACTATAATAGGCTTTTACTAAATGCCTAATAAAGATTACTATTAGCAAAAGGAAGATATTATCTTCTTCTTTTATATAGATAATTGCATCCTTTATTTCCTAAAATCCTTAAAATTTAAGGCATTAGGGCTAATTAAATAACTCTAGAAGATATATTACCTAAAAGGAAATACCCCCCTTTAGTAGTTCCTAAGAATTAAAATTATTTATAATTAAGCAGTTTAATATTTATAGCTCTTATAGTCTATATATATTAATAAAGCCTACTAATTGCTTGCTAAGCCTTTATTGCCCCTTCTATAAGTAAAGACCCTAATAGTCTAAGAAGAGCTATTACCCTATAAAGGCATTGCCACTATAAAGAGCATTAATCTATATTAGCGGAAAATTAGCACCTTAATATATGCAATAATTATAATCTAGCCTAATATTGCCTTTATTATGAGCTAGCTAGCCCAGTTTAATTAGAACCCTAGGCCATAATACTATTAAGTAGCTAATTAAGCCTTATAGTATTTACTTAAGACTTAAGGCTATTCCCTAGGCTATAGCATGGCGCTAGGCAGTCCTAATAATAGCCTCTAGATGGCTTTAGATACTAGCTTTATTAATAACTTATTAGATTATTATAGCTTATAAGCCTTTATAATAAGCCTATTTAGAGGGATCATTTCTTAGCAGGCAATAAAGTAGAATATAATAATAACCTTAATAATAGAGGCAGAGCTATTAGCCCTCTTATAAGCAGTAAAAGAAGCTCTCTTTATAAGCTAGCTTATAGCCGCCCTATAGGTCGACCTATTATTGCTAATTACTTACTAGCAATACGCTAAGCCTTTATAAGTAATAATTTAATGCAATAATATGCAGATAATATGGCTAGTAAAGGAAGAGCTTATGCAGCTATAGATAAAACTAAAGCATATAGATATGCACAATCACTAGCTGCAATAGAAGGTTATTAGTAGGCGGATTGAGGTTATTTATATACTATCAGCTAAGTTGCTTGCTAATAGCTTTACGAAGAGCCTGATTAGGGAGCCTTTTAAACGCTTCACATAGCAGCTAAGGCTCGCCGACCTCTCTGCGAGGTTAGCGCGAGCTAGGCAGGAGGAATTAGAACGGGAGGAAATAATAGCTACAATATAGGTTAGCCAGGCAGCGAGGCTATCAAGCTGAAGGGGCGTATTGAATTAGGTTATGTATGTAGCCTTATGCACAGAAGGTTATATGATTAATAGGCCTGCAGCCTGGTTATGTGGTGAATGGCGAACGGTCGCCAGGCGCTAGGAAGGGAGGAAAAAGGGGGCCTTTTTAGGCAGGAGCAGTTTTCGGGGTCAGACACACACAACACAATACAACAGATGAGTTAAGGTCATATTGAAAGTCACACTAAGCTATTCGACAGTTAATGCCTATAGGAAGCTTATTATAGGGATTGCAGAGGCGGGAGAGCGAGCATCAGGATAGACTGCAAGTGCATTGTGGGCGATGGCTCTATGAAGCCCTTTAATCGACAATTAAGGTACTAGGGCCGCCTCCATTATCGTCCTAGAAGTTTTATCTATTGGGCTCGGTTATAATCTTATCTAATCGTTAATTAATGCTCTTTATTAATACTGCTAGCTTTAGAGATATAGAGTCTAGATAGCCTATAAAGGCCCTATTAAATAAAATCCTACTAATAATATATTTTATATTTCCAATAAACCCTTCATTGCTTAATAAGATTATAATATTTCCTAGTTAAATAATACTATATTAGATAAACTTAATTATAGTATTACTAGTATATGAGAAGCATTATTATAGTGGGCAAGGCTAAGAGAGATTAAAATATAAAGAAAGATTTACCTGTATTAAATATAGGGGATAGATTATTATATCTAATAGTAGTCCAGGCCTTAAAATAGAAATAGAAAGAATAATACGAATTCACATAACTCTTTGGAAATATACCCTGGGGGTTGGAATGACCATTGCATAAACATTACGCCACAAGTCATTGCGACCTATTAGGAGCCAGTACCTCCATTGCTCAACGAAGCAACTCCACCCCATTCCAGTGCCATTAGCGGGCAGCCCACGGCTAGTGCTAAGTGACCTGAGAGAACGCGTCCCCCATGCCTCAGCCACTTGGACAGGAAAGCTATTAGTCCAGCAGAGGTGAGACGAATGACATAAGTCTAAGTCAACAGGGTGGTCAGCCAGGCCCTTCATGGGATTACAGGGATGCCCCTCTCTATCCCGAAATCTTACTTGCTTCCCAGCTCGAGCATCATCAGTCCTTGGCAAGGATCTCCTTGGCAAGGATCGAGGACATGCAGTACCGCCATGCGGCTGAAGGTTCCGGAGCATCTACCAGCCGACGAGCGTTAACTTTCATGCGCCACCTTACGCGGCGATTATGCACTGCATCAACCTCCCGCCGCAACCGATACCATCGTTCAATATATGATTGCGAGAACCGGTTCGGTAAAGGAATGCCTTGGTCGTTTGAAGAAGCTTTCATTAAAACCTCCCCATCCCAGACTGTTGGGGTCAACGTGCGCTTCCACATAGTCAACGCCCTAAGCGGTTCCATGCTTACCATAAACAGGACCCTTGATGGGCATAAGCAAGGTGCTGACATTCGTGCAAGATTTTGTAGTAAATTGAAAGTAGAGGAACCCCGCGCGGTGGGCGAACGGGAAGTTGAGGACTGGCTGGCTCGTCATCATTAAATGTCACAGAGCGGTTTATATTACGCAGTGATATAGATACGGTGCGAATGGCCCCAAGAGAACCACCTCGAGCGCTGTGAGGGTCGTGCGATCTCGTGCACTTTTATCACATGCACACTATTGACACGTCGTCATACGCCTCGTTTCCTTGATTTGTGACGTTATTATAGTTCGACTATTTTAATTCGATTGCAACATACACCCTCGTCACTGCGCTGGGGATTCTTGGCCTGGGACCAGCGGGAACGAAATGAACACGGTGAATCTTGTTCACAAAGAGAAAAGTTGTAGGAGACGAGGTGATGTATCAAACCGGCGCTGACGCCACATCCGGATGCCCGGTTTGACTGGTCGCCGACGACACGCCTGCCGGAAGAAACTCGAGATATTGGTTTACTGTCAAGAGCTGTTAACGGAACGGAACAATCGGCTCTGAGACAAAGAATCATTCGGAGCAGTGAGTCGGTGTCGATGGATGAAGCCCCTTGCCCAACCGTCCAATTGGGCCACCACCAGATCCGCCACTAACATCCTCCTCCCCAACGGTCGGTATACGCCATGGAGGCCGTAACAGGGTCTCGAGGAAGGCTCCGAGGCTCCACCCTGTTCCTGTCCAGCAGGGATGGCGCTCTTTACGGCATCATCCGTCGATCATGGGCGCAGAAACAGCCTTTTCCTCACTGGCCTCCTCATCCGAGCCTCACTCTTTATGCTTTGCGAGGCTTCCAGCGGGGGGGCTTCTGGGGGACAGTTTAGCACACGCATCCGACCAGACTGGCACGAATTGGAGAGCAAAGGGCTAAGAGACGGGAGAGGGTCCAGACCAAACCTTACGAGACCCTGTTCTGCCGGATTAGGTAGACGCCTCCCGAAGCATAACAAGTAACTACGCATATGAGAGTCGAGCCGGATATGCTTCACAAGTGGAAGATGCCGAATAACGACTAACAGAGGGAAAAGGAGTCTGGAGCAAGGGTTCCAAGAGAGACAAAACCAAACCAACGCTCCGCAATAGCTGCCCGAGTCTCCATCCCTCGGGCGCCGAGCGCCTATAATGTGTCTAATCGCAATAGCTTTATGTCTATCCGATCTGCTAAGTCTGCAATTACCTCCCTTATCTATAAGCCTATTACTTCTAAAAATAATATTATTTATTTTATTTTTCCTATTAAATTTAATATTTTTCTTTTAGATTTTAATTATAATAATTATAATTATTATAAAAGCTAATATAATATTATATTATTATTAAATAAATTCTAATTATATAGTAATAAAAATATTAAAATTAAAATAATATAATTTAAATTATTAAATTATATTTATATAAAATAATAATAATAAAAAAAATTAAATTTTTATAAAAAAAAAAGCTTATAAATATAAATATTAATAATCTTTTAAGTAATTTAAATTTAAAATTAAAGAATTTTTAGGGCTTAATAAAGATTAAAGCTAATATATAAATCCTAATTTATAAGATAATAGCTAAAAAGGAGGACTTAAAATTATATCTTAATTATAATATAAGGAGTTATAGAGGGTCAGGCGCTGAGGGCGCGCCAAGCCCTGGCCGGCTGCCTTATATATTAATATATAATGCAGCTATCTTACTAAGTAAGATAACTAATTAATCTTTTTAACTTAATAGTTAAGAGGTCTATTATATAGTTAGTTATACTATACTATCTCATTATAATTATTATCTCACTTAATAGGTCTACTGGCCGTATGGGGAGGTATCGCTAAGAGGTTATGGGTTTAAATCCCAGCTCTAGGCCCTCTATGATTATATTAGGCTTTCGTCGGGCTTATAAGGAGCGAAGTCTAGAGGGATATGCCTGGTTAGCGCCGGGCCGTTAGACTAGCTGGGCCTTAGGGGTTAATATTAATTATATTACCTTAATGGCTCTATCAGCGGAGCTGCCTTCTGTAAACACCTAGGTTAGGGCCCGAGAGGCCTAGCCGAAGTCCACTGTGCCCTGTATTGTGCCCTGTGTGGCGGCAGGAGGAGGCAACTGCGGCCTATAATGCAAAGAGGCACGCAGCCTATAACTGCAGCTCGAGATGCGCTATTTAGAAGGGGGGATAATTGTAAGGAGTTATGGAGGGTCGGGCGCCGAGGGCGCGCCGAGCCCTAGCCGGCTGCCTTATATATTGATGTGTGGTGCAGCTATCTTACTAAGTGAGATAACTAGTTAATCTTTTTAACTTAACGGTTAAGAGGTCTATTGCATAATTAGTCATATTACGCTATCTCATTATATATAGCTAAAAGAATATTAATATTTATTATTAAATTAAAGTAAGTTTATATTATACTCTTATTTAATTTTAAATTAATATTAATAAAATAGATTATAATATAAATTAGCTATTTTAACCCTAATAATCTAGCTAAAATAAAATACTAATATTTTATAATTAGCTTTAATTTACTATTTATTATATTTAATTATTAAATTTCTTAAATTAATACTAACCTTCTTATTTATTTTAGTATAATATACTAGTTTACTATTTATTAATTAATCTATAAATGCCTTAATGCTTTTATTATTTAAATTAAAACCTTACTTTATTTTTCTATTAAAATATTAGCTAGTATAAACCTAACTAATAAGAACCTCCCCTCCTTATTGCAAGCTATATACCTTACTAATAGCCCATAAAGCCCATACCCCTCTATTAAGATAGTTAGCATCTATAACCCTTAACCTATCTACTTATTGCAAGTGAAAAGGTATGAGGAATAGTGAAAGGTAATAGAGGGAAGCTTTAAAGGAAGTTTAAGAGATAAGATGAAAAGATAGAAAGATTCTAATTAAATATTAAGAATTAGCAAATTAAGATAATTATAATAATATAAAGATTATCCTAATTAATTAAGAGAAAATATATTAAAATTAATAATAAATAATAATAAATAAAAAGGGAAAAACCCTTATTATTTATAGATAATTTCTTAATTATTATTAGTCTATATATAATAATATATATACTAAATAAAAAATATATTAATAATAATTATAATAATATAGGAAATTCCTATTATAAACTAATAAGGAATATATAATCTGCATTTAGAATATATAATGCCTTAAAATATATTTAATATAAAATTTTTAATATATTTAGAAATAGAAAGTGCTAATTGCCTAATTAAGTAGTAATAGCTATAATAGGAAGGAAGGGCCTTAATAAGAGAATAGTGCAGTATAGTATTTCTCATATAGTATTTAGCTATTAGACCTACTTGCCTATTCTGGCAATAGGTTACCTAATTAGGCAATGTGGCAGTGGAAAATGACAATTAGCGGAAATGAACGATTGTGGGGCCTAGACGATTTTTATTGGCTGATGGATTTTTGGCTGGTCTGTGCGCCTGGCTGCAGTTGGCAGCTTTAGCATAAAGGGGAAGGATTTCCCTACTGGGAGGAGGACTTCCCTCAGCATGCATTTTCCCCCCGAAGAATTGAAGTTTATTTGTCTTATTTGAAGTGTTATTATTGTCTCTTATTGGTTGATCACTTGGTTCTGTTTTATCCCTATTGGCTGCAAGCCCCGGCTATATCTATTTCGGCGTTTTCCTGCAGAAAACCCTCTTTTCCTCCAGTCTCGCTCCCTCCCTCCGCTACCTACCCTACACACCGTCTCACGGGTCGTGGTGTTGTGTGGTTGTGTTATTTTCCCCATTAAAGCAAGTATGCAATATTCTCTTAATATCCTTTAACTAATAAGATATAAAAACCA